>JACN01011418.1:22500-30383 GCA_000787155.1 Scartelaos histophorus | reverse complement strand
TTCAGCATGAGCTGCTTTACAAACGGCTCTCCATAATAACTAAATAAATATAATAATATAATAAATATAATAAATCATTTTAATTTTCTAAAATTATTTTTTGCCTATGATTTCTTGGTCACTTTTGAATTCTTTTGATCATCCATCATTCTCATGTCTTTCCTTATTTTGTATTATCATGCTCATTTTGCAATTTGATATTTTTCATTTAAATTTCATTATTTAGAACCTTGTACCTTACCTTATATTACAGGTTTTAATATAAATTTTCAAACGCAACATTGAGGGCTATGCAAGCAAAATTAAATTTAAACATTTTGAAAAAGCATTATAATTTCAGATTATCTGTTCTAGAAAACATGACAGAACCCAAATGAAACTTCATAATAATAAAATGAAATAAAAATAAATAATAATAATAATAAAAAGTCCTCTATACTTTTACTTACAGTTAAGCGCCAGCATAGATGGGATTCCCTTGCAGTCGGACACACCAGTGGAGTCAGATATGCAGTCCTTCCACAGGTTGGAGAAGTAGTTAGAAGTGGTAAGTACAATACTGTCCACCTCAGACCATGTCCAGATTTCTGTGGGCATCGTAGAACAGACAAGGATCCAACCCGCAACACATATCACAAAGCATCCGATTTCCATATACATAACCACTGTCCTGTACTTCATTTTTGCAGTTAGTTTAGACTAATGAGGCTAAGTAGATCTACAAGCCTCTCTGGTTAGCAATAATGACAACACTCAGCAAAAGTCCCTCCTCAGAAGCTGAATTACAAAACAAACAAGTGGAAGAAGGCTAAGCTCTTTCATCTGAAACTTCCACTGGCTTCTTGTAAAGGGCACCTTGTGTTGTCATCCCTGTGTCATGCACACGCCGACCCGCATGGTGTCACATAACATCCAACTTTTGCAGCAGACGTGGTGTTTTGGGTTGACTCCTGTTTCCTAAGGTTGTCTTAAAACAGGAAAGACAAACAAATATTGTTTAATTAGACTGATTAGGTAACAGATAATAAAGGGGGGGTACGGTGATGTTTCATATCAAGATGCTTACACAAGATTTGTCAAATTAAACTTATAGGCTTACATAGGGAGACAAACAATAGTGTGACAAGAGTCTGTAGTCCATGGTATCCTCTGCCTAGATACTCTTTTTAAAAAAATATGTTTTATGAATGTTCTTCAGAAAGCAATGGTTGAATGTAGTTTATTTCAGTCATATTAATTTATTTGAAGATTAAATGATGGTGGAGTTGTTTCATTTGTGAGGTGTAGTGGGTGTAGTCAGTGTAATTTGCAGGTTCAAGGTTCTAGGTTATGCAAAATTGACTCTTGTGACCTTTAAGACATTCTAATGTTGTTACCTCCTCAAAAACATGAACACACATTTGAGTAATCCTCTATTATTAGCCTCTCTACATCTCCAAAACTCAAACTGCTTAAAAACACAATGGAGCACCTGTATTACCACATGACATCACCAGGTGGAGTGTTTTCTGTTTAAGAGAAACACTCATCCGAAATATGCAAGGTTTGTGTGTTAAGCATGTGTGAATGTGAACAAAACACAACTCCAGGTATTGATGTGGAAGTAACATTATAACATAGATGAGAATAGTGTAATGTGGGCCCTAATTGGTTTTCATGGCTTATTATGCATTTATGTATTTATGTATTTATTTATTTATTTATTTATTTGTTTGTTTTATTTGATAGGGACAATGCATATTAATGAACATAAGTATAAAACAAATGTAAATATGCCAGCATTATTTATCTGCACATAAGGAAATTTACCAGCACACCTTTTTAGTTTTAATATTAAAATTTAACATTACATAATTTGCCCTTTCAACTCAAGTCAGATTGAGTTCTGCAAAATTGTTGTGTTGAAAATGTACATTACAAAAAGCATACATTTACAAATTCATGACAGCAGTTGACATTCCCCAGTTACTACTCCTTTTGTTATTTATTTTTATTTCACATACATATTTACAAGTTATAAAATGTTCATAAGGCGGCTACACAAACGCATCCCTTTGTGAGATCTTCTCCGTGGTGCGAGACAGCATGGAGATCTTGGAGCTGCTGGATCGTCCCGAGCCCATGTAGTATCCGTACTGTCTGGAGGGCTTGTAGTAGCCGGTGTACAGGGATCTGCCTCTGTAGCGGGGGGCAGCGTATGTGTTGGTCCCGTACACATTTACCACCTCTCTGTGAAAGATAATACAAGTGGTGAGTGTAATATAGTGAGTATCAGGAGAAGAAAGAATGAGATGCTGTATGGTGAAGAATTTACCTATTACAACTATAAAATTATATGTTCATCCCATACACATTCAATAAAAGATCATTAAAGGTACTCAAAGGTGCTTTAGGTCATGTTATAATGTTGTTCCCGCATCAAAAACATACCTGGAGTTGTGTTTTGTTACACTGATACATGCTTGAGCAATTCTCTATTATTGGTCTACATCTCCAAAGCTAAAAATGCTCTGTTCCACCTTGTGATGTCATGAAGCTGCAGTTTTCATGTTTACCACCAGCTTTTCAGTAGAGATTAGAAAGTCCAGGGCTGAAATCATTCAAATGATTCTAGTGAAGGTGGAAGGAGTAGAGTGTTTTCACAGAATAACAGAATATAAAGAATATGCAAGATTTGTGTATTAAGCTTGTGTGAATGAAACAAAACATAACAGGTATGTTTGTGATGAGGAAACAGCATTAGTAGATCAAACATGAGTCTTATATGGGCCCTTTATATTGTGAGTGTAGTATCATTTTAAAAAATTATTAAAAACTTATGAGCATAGTTATGGGCAGGATGAGTAGTATTCATCTATAATACACATATTACTAAAAGTTGTTCTCCAATCTTTAATTTCACTGATGCTAACCTTTTCTGACAACTATATGGAATATTTTTTGTACTTATTATTATTTGTTTGGTACCTTTTAGGGAAGATGACACGGAAGACAGTGACAGCATAAAGTACAGCTCCCAAGTAGATGAGGAAGCATCCAACCAGGCCAAGAAATATGGGAGGTCCAAGATCATACCTGGAAGCACCAAGAGCATCACAGCAAGTAATGTCACTTTGTGTTTTAAATGAATGGAGGTTGCTATACCTTAACACTCCAGGAGCTAAATTTGCAGCAAAACTGTTCCTGGCAACTCTGTTTATGTATAAGCAGTAGGCACAGATATCTGAAACACCTGTGAAAGGTTATTGTTAGCAAGAATTCAGATTTTTCAGACATTTCTGAGATTTATAGAAGAAAAGGGTGCAAAACTCACCTCCAACAAAATGGAAAACAGCCCCAATAAGAACCAGTTTATCTTTCACCGCTTCAGATCCTCCAATATAAGTGCATTCCATCCCCACAAAACATAATACTACAGCGAAAAATGCAATAGTCAAACCACACATGAGTAATCCGCGGACTCCTTGGACATAAGCTGCAAAGGAAAACAAGACCCAAAATTACATAACTTCTAGTCATATAGAGTCAAAAAATTAGCAACAAAAATTTAAATAAATGCAAAATGAAAGAAAAATATGTTTATTTTTATACATAAATTATAAATGACTTTGTAATTCTGAACATTAAAAGTTAATTTTCTTCTACAAAAAGGGTTGTGACTTAGACTTTATTGATCCACAAGGTAAATTACGTAGACATAGTTGCTCACACGTCACAATAT
Source organism: Scartelaos histophorus (assembly GCA_000787155.1). Classification (NCBI taxonomy): domain Eukaryota; kingdom Metazoa; phylum Chordata; class Actinopteri; order Gobiiformes; family Gobiidae; genus Scartelaos; species Scartelaos histophorus. The sequence continues at coordinate 26,662 of JACN01011418.1, read as the reverse complement.
ACAGTATAATAATAACAAAGAGTAAAGAAATATGGTAATTGGTAATGATCAATTCTAAATAAGTAGCAAAAAAGATAACAAGAAGAAACTAGTGTCACATACTGCACAGTGGCTATATGATGGTATGGAGTATGGTTAATAGAAGTTGGATAACATATATTTTTTCTATTATGATAACAGAAAATACTACACTCTTTGCAATGTAATATAAGACAATCTCATCCCCATGCTTATTTGAAGTAACAATACTTCCAGATTTTCAGTAACTTTTTCCACTTTTGCTGGACTACTGTAAGACTATTTGAAGAATAACTCAACGCACAGAACAGACTTACTGGCAACACTCCAGAGCACAGGATAGTCCCTGCAGTTGGTGATGGCTGTAGAATCAGTGAAACAGTCCTTCCACAGGTTGGACCAGTACCAGGCCACTTTAATAATATAGGAACCACCCTGTCCCCCGATTTGACTTATCCTCCAATAGTCCATAGCCATAGTGCACAATATAAAGAACCACCCTAGTGATGTGACTAGGAAACCAAAGATCTGAATTAGACTTTTTCTCATAGTTAAGCCAAAAAGTTAAAAATATATATATTGTAAAGTCCAAAATGAAGCGCCTTTCTGTCTGTTTCCTTGGTGGTAGGCTCTCATTTGAAAATAGGATGGACAGAGTTGTGTTTTCATATGTCAGCACTGTTGATGAGGGCACTGAGTCATATGTTGACTGTAAATATGCAGGAGCGTGCCGTCAGGGACAATCTCCTCCAGCAGATGCAAGCCATGTCGAAATCTGAGTAGATTTTTTTTTTTTTAGAACAACAGCACTTCAGATTGATTTTTAGCCATGTTAGAATGTTGTTTCCTCATCAAAAACATCCTCGAACTTGTGGTTTGTTTCATTCACACGTTTGAGTAATTCTTTATTATTAGTCTATCTACATCTCCAAAGCTCAAAATGCTGGTGATGTCATGTAATGGTAAAGTTAACGGTTTTCTTTTACCTTTTTTGTAGAGAATGGAAATTCCAGTGCTGAAATCATCCAAATGGTTCTAGTGAAGGTGTATGGAGTTTAAAAATACAGCACTTCATGTATCACAAGGTGGTTTGTGTTTTCAGTTTGAGAGATGAACTCAGTTTAAATATGCAGTATAGTTTCAATAAGTTTTTATAGTTTCAAAAGGAGCGCTTCCTGGACCTCCAGAGGATAATACACAGTAGAAAAAACACAGTGGTGTCTTTGGGGAAGGGAAGTCAGTTTAAAGATGCAAAAAAATCCAAGGCACTCACCGGTTGAAATAAAATGCCTTTATTAATTTACGGCATGTCAAAATGGACAACTTTAAAAGTCCCGACGCGTTTCAGCCTATGGGTTTCCTCAGGGGACAAACAGAATTCAGAGTGAACCATGTGAGTTAAATACATGAAACCACCAATAGGGTTGCTCCACCTGGAGAGCTGGTTGCTTGAATGAAACAAAATAAAACTCCAGGTACGTTTTGGTGAGGAAACAGCAGTGTCAGAAAATAGAGTCATATGAGCCCTTTAACAATGTGATTTATATTATAGAGAAATAATGAAGTGTTATTGTACTGAAAATGCATTTTGGTAAAAGATAAAACACTGAAGCTACATTAGAGTCTCTTACACTCACTAACAAATCAGGTTAAAAAAAGTAACACTCTACTGCCCTCTACTGTCCATTTATTGCCAATTTACATGTATAGTTTAACAAACGTTTTCTCACAAATCAAATGTACAACCATTATTAACATCATATATAGAATGTTTTTAGAAAGTAGTAATAGAAAAAAGCCTTTCCTTTTGAGTGGCAGCTGAAAATGTTAACGCCCCTCTTGTATAAATAAACATATCACCTTACTATTAAATCTAAGTGCATGATATTAAAACAATAAACTAAAATCTCTATGAGTAGATGACCAGAAAGCCCAACATATTAGAGTTCAAAGTACAAAGTAGAAATCTGTATTATAAAAACAATTATCCATACAAATCAGAATAATATATGAATCAGCAATTAATTAAACATATTCATTTTTGTCAAAGGCCTGGTTCCTGGAAGAGGCGCTGTACTGAGGAGCAGGTCTGACATAACCCGGTGCCTGTCCCTTTGGAAAGGAGGTCACTTGAGAGACAGTCCCTTTGTAAATGTAGGATCTCTGACTGTGACTGCAACACAAAAACATGGATTCAATGTTACACAAGTAATTTAGTTATCTTTTTATCAGAGTTGGAAACTACTGTGATACTTTTGCATTTTATCAAGACTTTTTTACTTTTATGAAATGCTACTTTTTAATTTTTTCAACTTGTACAAAGTGTTTTTGGTTGTTCATTGTGTCAGTTGGCTTCAATCCATCAAACAAGCCAACATTTATAGAGCCCTTTGCAACACTCAAGGTGCCCAAAGTGCCTTTCCAGTAAAATCAACAGTATAGAAACATGCAAAACATTAAAGTAATAAAAAATAAAAAATAAAAAATAAAAAATAAAAAATAAAAAATGAAAAATAAAAACAAATTGTGTCACTGCATTACTGAGTGTTGAAAGTGATCACGTGCAATATTATATGTATTCTTTAAACAAACCTTTTGCTGAAAGAGCCTGCAATAGAGAAGCAGAACATGCAGCCTCCCAGAATACAGAGGACAGATCCTGCCCAGCCAATGAACAGTGCAGCCCCCAGCTCATATCTGGGAAATACAGAGATTCTGGACACAGTATACGGACTCGGACACAATGTAGACTTCTCCTCAACAAGTTCGCTACAAGAAAACTTACTTTTGTGCCACAAACATTGGGTCAAAGAACTCTGAGGTGATACGGTGGGCATAGAGAGAACATGCCGACAGTGAGCAAAGGCCTAGGGGGAAAGAATATGAATTTTGAAATGCAAGTATTGAAATTATGAAATATTTTGAAATATCTGAGTTACTTACCGCTAAGGATGAAGCTTACACCAGCCAAACATGCAATCCTGGCCTTATTCTGGTCACTTCCTCCTATTTTCGTACACTTCATTCCAACAAGGGCAAATATCGAGCCAAAAAATCCCAAGCAGACTGCTGCAATCATCAGACCTCTGCAAGCTTGGATGTAACCTGTAACCATAGATGTTTTGTTAAAGTTACATTGTGTAACTTTTCTGATGGAGGGCCCATCCAATGTTCTTCATGGAGATGTTATTGCACTGTCTGGAATGTTACACAGTATGGTAGTAAACCTTTCTATCTTCATGGAGACCCAAATAGACAAAGTTGCTGGTCAGATCTGTGGAAAGGTAACCCCGCTCACAGTCAGAATGTTTTTCTTTGGTATTTTTAAGCTATAAAACCACCTGTAATTGAATAAATGTAAAGTAGAGTTGTTTAATGTCATACTAACTCTAACCCTCATAATGTGGAACATTCTAAAAAGACATGTGCACCTTTAATAACAGTTTTGTATTTCCTGTCTATAGGAGCAGCTGACCTTGGGGGTGACATCAACTATGGGAACCAATTTGTCACATGCAAGTATAATGTTTCTTGGTTTAGTGGATGTGATTGTTGAGCCAAATATTACCCAGAAGTTAACCCTTGTTACTAGCCAGCCGTGGTAGAAAGCGCCGGAGGTGTTCTCAGTAAATCTCTTTTATAGCCATTAACCTCTTAGAACTAAGGCTAAACATTGACTCAATTTAAAGTTGCAGCTTTTAGGAGACGTATATCAGAATTTTAATGGCTGTTGTTTGGTATGATCTATTGTAAACTTCCATGACTTTTGGAACTACATGAGTTAGTTATAAACTGTAATGAGGTTTACAAAGAGACATTACAAATAGAAACATTGTAATAACCCGTATTGCTTGGTAGAAACTGCAGTTTTTAGTTACATTCATTTTTCCATTACTATTACTATTTTTCCATTCTTTTTTTGGTAATAGCACAGTGCTACCTACACTAGTAGATACTACAGTTAATTGTACTAATGATAATGACTATTGACCTATAAAATAATAAAACACTTATGATCTTTCAACACTATCATATTTTTTTAAGTCTTTTTATGCATTTTCTTTTTGTAGAATGCTTGACCTTCATGCCCAGTGTTAATAAAGTTAAAATTTCTGATCGTTGTAATAGTTTTTGATATTAATGA
>JACN01011418.1:0-17500 GCA_000787155.1 Scartelaos histophorus | reverse complement strand
TTTCAGGCCCTATGTCTCAATAGCACAGCTTTAGCTAAAACTACCACTGGGCAAATAGTGAATTTATTATCCAATGATGTCAACAAGTTTGATGAGGTCTTTTTCATTTTTCTATCTTATCTTAATTGAAATAATTATATCAAGTTGCATATGCATTTTTTTCATTCATAGGTAACCCTTTTTCTTCATTTTTTGTGGATTGGGCCAGTACATGCTCTAGCTGTTATCATATTGCTTTTATATGTTATTGGTCCTTCATGTCTGTCTGGAATGGCTATATTTTTAATTTTGATGCCAGTTCAGTCTATGTTTGGACGCTTGTTCTCAAGATTCAGGTATGATATTTTGTCAAAACTGTTGTAATTTTTTACAACCACATTTATTTTAACTTTTTCCTGCAGAGCGGAAACTGCAATTCTAACAGATGACAGATTACGCACTATGAATGAAGTCATCTCTGGTATCCGTGTTATAAAAATGTATGGCTGGGAGAAGCCTTTTGCTGATCTTGTGGATGAAGTCAGAAGGTACAGTAGGCCAATTTATTTAGTTGCACCTCACTGAATGTTTGATAATGTGCATTTGAAATTCACAGATTAGAAATCTCCAGGATCATGAAAAGCTCTTATCTGCGTGGCCTGAACATGGCGTCGTTCTTTGTGGCCAGTAAGATCATGATCTTCGCCACTGTCTGCGTGTACGTGCTGACGGGGAACCAGCTGCTATCTGCTAGTCAAGTGTTTATGACTATGGCACTGTACGGCACAGTCAGGATCACCGTTACACTGTTTTTCCCCTGTGCTATTGAGAAGCTGTCAGAGTCTCTCGTCAGCATCAGAAGGATTCAGGTATTTCTTAAACACATAACTACTAATAACTAGAGCACTATATAAACATTTCAAATTCAATTTTGATACTAAGGAATAGCCTTGATACTGATTTAGATATCACATAGAATAGAAGGTAATTTTCAGCACAAAATCCATCATTTAATGTGCTCTTGTATTAATGGTTAATTTATAATAAACTAAAGGTTTCTGCATGTTCCATGTAGGGTTTCCTCTTGCTTAATGAAGTGTGTCCTCAGTCTCCCAATGTTACTGTGACAGAAAAGGGTGACTGCATAGTCAAAGTCCAGGATTTAACCTGTTTTTGGGACCAAGTAAGTTTACTGGATATTTAGGTAGCTGTGTGCAGAATGTCTTTATTGTTAAGCATTTATATGTTTTGACTGACTGGAATGCAATAACATAAACTGTAATTTTCAGATTTTAGAAACTCCAACTGTTAACAATGTGACTTTTACTGTGAAGTCTGGACAGCTCTTGGTAGTTATTGGACCTGTTGGTGCTGGAAAGGTTAGCTATGATTCCTGATATTACAATGTTTAAAATAATGGATAAGCCATGAGCTTTATTCTTTCAGTCCTCCCTTCTCGGCGCCATCCTCGGAGAGCTGAGCCAGAACAGTGGCTTGCTCAAGATCAGAGGAGACCTGAGTTACACCTCTCAGCTGCCCTGGATAGTGCCTGGTACAATCCGCAGCAACATCGTCTTTGGCAAAGAATTCGACTCCCAGAAGTATAATAGAATTGTGAGAGCTTGCGCCCTTAAGAGAGTGAGAACTTCTACACCCTGTCACACACTGTACAGTCCCTGCATCCCACCTGTTACATGTACAATACTAGTGAGCTAGTGTCAGTGACTTTTGATTGTTGCATTGGGCCTTGTTAAGGACATGGACCTAATGGTGGCCGGGGACTTGACCGTGGTTGGAGACCGAGGGACTAACCTCAGTGGAGGGCAGAAGGCCAGGGTCAGCTTAGCCAGGTCTGCTCCAAATGTCAGCCTTGTTAAATACTTTTTGTTATGCCATGTTTTTATAGTTGTGTCTTTTTCTTAGAGCAGTTTACCAGGATGCAGATATCTACTTACTTGATGACCCACTGAGTGCTGTGGATGCTGAGGTTGGAAGACACCTTTTTGAGGAGTAAGTATTTATTTTTCATATTAATCTTTAGGTTAAATAGATATAAATCACTCTGTTGCAATTACATTATTTTAATGTTATGATATGTCTTAATGCCTAAGGTGTAAGTAAGTAAGTATGTACTATGTACTTTTAACTTTGGTTTGACTTTTTTTAATTGTGAGTTATTTTGATTTCATTTATATTTTATATTCGATCTATTTTTTTCTTAGGTGCATCTGTGGTCTTTTGAAAAAGAAGCCCCGCATTCTGGTCACTCATCAGTTGCAGTATCTAAAAGCAGCTGATCAAATTGTCGTCCTAAAAGAGGTGGGGTCTATAATTACATTTTTAGTACTTTGCATTATCAGAAAATCTACTAAACAAATATGATCAATTACTGAACTAGATGTGGTACTTGATATATGTATTTGTATACTGCATAGATCATAGAGTGTCTGTCTCTGGATGTGTTTTCCGTGTTAATCATGTAAAGCATCTTGTTTATGTAGTACTGAATAATTCTCCATTCAGTACTTCCTCTTCCTTCACTTGAAAGAATATTAAACATTCATCTGAGGCAAGTGGCAAACTCAGGATAATTTTATTCAGTGAGTGTGCATTCCAGAGATCATACACTTGACAAGAAAAAAAAAGTATCAAAACAAAACCATGTTTCTCCCTGCTCTGCTTACAGGGCTATACCAACAGAGGCACCTTTGATCCCTGCTATGAAAAAGCTCATATTGTGATAGAACCTTGAAATTGTATGAGTGTTTTCAAATGTCATATTTGTAATTTTAGCTTGTATATATGCATATTGCATACAATACAATATACTTTTAAAAGATGCTATATTACGCTAAATTCACTCTTGAAGCCCTGTTAAAATGCTGTTACCTTCTCAAAAACATACCCAGAGTTGTGTTTTGCTTCATTCACACATTCTTGAATAATCCTGAATTATTTGGCTGTCCTCAAAGCTCAAAATGCTCTTTTCAATCTTGTGATGTCATGAAGTGGTAGTTTGCAAGTTAACAGCTACTTTTTACATTTTGTTCAGTAGAGATTAGCAGTTCTAGGGGTGAAATTATCCAGATGATTCTACTGTGTATACACTGTGAAACACAGTGGAGCACATCCTTTTTTTACCACATGACATCACAAGGGGGAACAGATTGTTTTCTGTTTCAGAGAACAACTAAGTATACAGGATTTATGTTAAATATGAGTTAGTGAATGAAACAAAACACAACTCTGGGTATGTTTTTGATGAGGAAACAACATGATAACATAGATTAGAATATAGCGTAATATGTGCCTTTTGATGCGATGATGATTATACAGGGTCACATGGTGGCAAATGGAACTTTCAGTGAACTGCAGCACAGCGGTGTGGACTTCACCTCTTTGCTGAAGGATCAAGAGAACCCAGAGGACGAAGGGCAGACCATTACTCCTAGCTCTGGAATGGCCTCTTGCTACTCACACACTCCTTCAAACATGTCCACCTCCTCTATGTCCTCCCTCTCCGCTTCCCAGTATTCTTTAATGGATGGCAAACAGTCGCAAGCAGCGGTGGGTAACTTCAAGCAATTAGTTTGGAGTTTTTTTTCTGCCACTAGAGGGTGTAATATACCTAATTTTGCCCTCTCACTCACAGCAATCTAATGGAAAGTGTTGCTGGATGACTGCAGTTGACTCTAGTGTCTGTCTATAGGTAATGCAACCAATTCAGGAGGAAAGCCGCTCAGAGGGAGATGTCGGCCTTCGTCTTTATGTGAAATATTTCAAAGCAGGTGCCAGCTACATGATCCTTTTGGTTCTCATCTTACTCAATGCTTTGGCTCAGGTAAGTTACTTTTTTTGAGTGTGAAATGCACACTTAATAGTTCTGTTAGTCCAAGCAATAATTTTTATTTTGTACCTTTTGTTAGACTACATTTGTTCTCCAGGACTGGTGGCTGGCTTGCTGGTAAGACTTGTTTTTCTTAAACCTTGTGAAAACCTTGATGCTTAAAAAAGGTTTAGAAATCCAAAATGACATTTACCCTGACTGGAAATGGTTGATGATTTAATAGACAGCGATTGAACCATTTTTCTTGCCATTATCCAGCTCCTGTTGAATGTGACCTTGTGTTTCAGGGAGAAGCAGTGTGTTTTGTGTAGTGCCTCCAGGAGGCATCTTTCCTTCTTTGTTGTGTTTATTTGTCCTTGTGAATTTTTGGTTCTTTTGTGGCTGACTTGCAGGGCCTCTGAACAGAAGCACAACAATGTGACAGAGCACCTCAATGGCAGCCTCCCCCGGCAGCTGGACCTTGACCTGTACCTAGGTGTTTACGCAGGTGAAGCTGCTCAACACACATGGCTTTTTGTGTACTGTTAAGGCTGTGAATACAGCAGCCATTCAACGAACAGATCCACAGTTCTTTGGCTGCGGCCCAAGGCCTTCAAGGCCCACTGTTTGTAGCGGGCCTCAGCTGTACTGAGAGATAGCAGCGCCTGTCTTGTTTTCTACTGCTGTACTGCTCTTGATTGTCTCCCTGTGACTTTCTGTTTGTCACTCCTTTAAGATGTACTTTCAGAGAGATAGATCAGGTTTCAAGACAAAAGTGAAAAGAATTACATTTTGCATTTTTTTTGAACATGCAATATATGGTACATATGACATGCCCTGTAAGTGCATTATTGACCTTGAAACTGCCACAATATTAAGGTCTTTTGTTCTTTTTCCAGGTTTAACAATTACCTCGGTCCTTTTTGGCTTTCTTCGCTGCTTGGTCCTTTTTAATGTCATGGTGTGCTCTGCCCAGACCTTGCATAACAACATGTTTCAAGCCATTTTGCGGGCTCCAGTTCACTTCTTTGACATCAATCCTATAGGTAAGTTCTACATAATCATTTAATATAATATTTAGTTCTCAAAAGTCAAAATCATCAAGGAAACAGTTGCTGATGCAGAATGCATTGCCACCAGTAGAGGGCAGACTGTAACCTATGTGTGTTTGCGTACTACTGCTTCAGTACACATTTATAAAAGCAGGAATTATTGTTTTGGATGAATTAATAATGTTATTACCGAACAGCACGTTTTCCTTTTATAGGCTAACTTACCTGACCTCACCTTCTGTTACAGTCTATGTGTTAATGTGTTTGGATTTGAGCTACTGTTATCTTATTTGAGTGTTCATTGGAACAAAAACACAAACGAATCCATTGAGTGATTTTGTTTGCTCTTGATCTTTGAGGGAGTAGTGTTTGAGTGAAAGAGCAGTGCAAATATGCACTGTTTGTCTTGTGCACTGTATCAGAAACCTCTGATTATGTCATTAGTCTTGTAGGTTGGCCATAGTTCGGTGGTGGAACAGATGGACATGATATTAAAAATAAACAAACACTCACTCCGTCTGTCTGCCTTGACTTTAAATTCAAATATACAAAGGAGCTTTATCAAAATCTGCTTCAAGTCAGCATTTATAAATTATTGGTGGGGGGAAAAAGTATGTACTGTAAATCAATACAGTATGTGAAATATCAAGTGGCCCACTTTGATAAGTTGAATTTTCCTGAGCATTGTTCACCTGTCAACAGATAATTACTCAGTCTAATCTCCTCAGTGCGACATGCGTGCGTACAACACAATCAGCTCGGGTGGGAATTCTTAACAAGAAGGAAACTAGTATCTGCATAATGAGTCACAAACATCACTAACACTCGTTTAAATATGGTTTAAGGGTGTTGAGGACCTGTGGTTTCCACTTGCATTATGGGTGTAGCGGCAAAAAACTGCACAGGTCCTAATAGCAGGCTTTTGTTTTTACTGTTAAATATCAGGCACCTCAGACCTTATCTGGGTGTGCCTTACTTTATAATCTTTGACCAATATGAGAACAAACACTTTGGATGATGTGATAATCTGTTAAACAGTGCAGCAGTAAAGGAGAGGCTGAGCTGATATTATTATGTGAACTGAATGCCACTATCAGTATGGCTTGTATGACCAGTCCAGTCTTAGTGTCAGCAACTTTAAGGACAGCTTTAAGTCTGTTTAGTCTGTACTTGAATGCACACTTTGGTTCACTCAAGAACTTCTTCTACACTTTTTAATTTTTTTTTATTTTACCTTTATTTATCCAGGAGGTCCCATTGAGATTCAGAATCTCTTTTTAAGAGAGACCTGGCTAAGGTAGCAGCCAACACAATCAATACAAAACATAAAATTACACAATATCACATTATAAAAAAATTGCATCTCTCAAGAAAAATATTATACATGTCTCAGTCACCACCCTTTTTACAATTTTCTTGAACTTATCAAGTGACACAATAGATTCCAGTTTAAGTTTTCCAGTTTTATTCTATGACCATGAAGCTGTGTAGGAAAAGGCAGATTTTCAAAGCTCAGAATCACACTGAAGCACAGAAGTATAAGGGAGGACACATTCTGCATTATTGCTCTTACGTTACAATAGTTATTATGCTCACACTAAATACATTTGCCAAAAGATTGAAGAGCTTTATTTTTTCAGGGGCATTTTTGTTACATTTTTAATTGTGACTACATATTTTGTATAACTGCCAGATTTTTTTTTAATGCAAGTCATTACAATTTCTAAACAAATAAAGTTTTTCTTATTGTAAGCCAATGAAAATGATTTTGACTCAACAAGGTACATGTAATTTTGTCATTAAATAATTTTTTGCATAAAATAATTATGAAAAAAGTGTAGTGGATCTTTCAGCTTTCAACACTACCTGCAGCTTACTACCATTGCATTCCAAGAATGTGGTTACAGGTAATATATTCTGCTATTGTTAACTTTATGTAACCTCATTGGGAGTTACGTTGGCGTATTTTTTATTAGGTGCCTTATAGGATCTGACAACTGTTTACACATGTAGGTGATAGGTTTGTTGCTTCTGAACAGCTCAGTCTGTTTGATAGCTGTCCTCAGAGTTAAAGGTTAGCATTTCGCGTCACTGCACAAAGGTCTTATTTGTTATCCTATGAATGTGGTGTGTAACAATAGCGTACAGCGTTGGTGAATTGTGATTGATGGCAAAGGCTTTGTAGCTGTGGCAGTATCACATAGTCAGTTAACTTGTATGCTTTGTTAATACTTCCATGTCGGGTGCGGTTTTGATTAGAGCTTTTTGTAGTAACAAACCATATTAAAAGAGAGAATATTTACTTGATAGATTTATAGTCAAATGTGTTGCGCAATTTAAGCAATACGTGTGGCTTGATTACAGCTGTTAATTTAAATGTGATCCAGTTAGAGCAGCACAGACAGCAGCACGGTGAGCTGATGTTGATCCCTGTAATTTAGTGTCATTGAGTGGGCTAATCCCCTCTGAGACTGCGGGCCAGGGCTCCAGCTCATCAGCACAGCCTGCACCACTCACACAGCGCCTCTTTCACAACGGGACAGTGCACCGTCCGACCACTGGCTCTGTCTACAAACACTGGATCTTATGTTGTCCTTGATGTGAGGTCCTAATTGTGTGGACGGAGAAGATGTTTTGAACGTCTGTATTCCAGGTGTGCACTGCCAGAGCAGGAGAGGGGAAAAGTAGTAGTGCAGAGAGGATGATGATATCGAAGTGTGTAAATTGAATGTGGAGATGGAGCTGTGTGTGTGTGCAGCGCGGCTGATAGGGCTCCCCCTCACTCTGCACTTCCACTATTTAATTGCATGAAAGGGAAGGAGAGGAGATTGCAGGAGCCTAGCGGTGTGAGCGGAGAGAATGGATTTAGAATGTATTAGTATTGGCAGCAAGGCGCCGGCGGTGGGAGGCTGCCCCAGGCCCCTGGGCCCTTCATGGAAGTGCAGGTGAGCTGTGCCATCTCCCGCCTTGGCAGGCCTTTTCTGCCTATTTCTTCATTATCAGACGAGCGTCAGTGAAAGAGTCCTCCAATTGCAGTGGGCCCACACATGGCGCTGTGCTCAGTCCTCTGCTTATCTTGATGTTTACAGGGAACAGCGATTAGCCACACTCCCTTCTCCAGCCGATCCCCACTGTTCTACTTTTTAAGTGTGATTGGGGGCCATGCTCACCTATCAGTACCTTAGCAGTCACCTTAGTTGGGGGCACCTGGTACTTGATATTTTCTAAGTCTAAGAAAGTGGTGCAAATCTCCCCTGGAGCCTTAAACCATGAGAAATTGTTTGATACTAATGCTGCTGATATCCTGAAATGTCTATACCCTTCTGGACACAATAGGTGATATTGTTGACAACCTCCCATAGAGATTGAAGCCATTGTCCCATGCCGTTCTTACCTCATAGGCATTTCCATGCTGTCTTTGTGTAACTGCATCACTGTAATGTATCCTCCCTGTAGTCTGTGTGGGACGCACATGGTCCGTACTTCATTCACTCTAAGGTCTGTCAACTGAGCCTCTGTCAAACAGCTGATAACTGATGGTTGTTGTGTGCTCCAACACCCTCCAACCACAGAATGATGTAATTCAAAGAAACCTACCCTTTTCTTATTGACATTGTTAGTGTGACATGCATGAATCTGGGTCATCTGTGGCTTAGACAGTAAAATTACATAAAAAATTACTGGATCTTCTGCAAACAGTTTGTCAAGTGCCGCTGTATTGGTAGACATAAACACAGAGATAGAGGCCTAGTGAAGAAGCAGCTCTACCTCCACTTGAACCCTCCCCTCAGGATGTCTGTATGCTAAAGGGGCACTCAGTGTGAATAAGATTAGTCTGCCTCCAAGTGTACAACATGCTTACGCCACTTGACTTTGAATCAGTGCTGATTTGGAGCATTGCTGGGTTGTTGTTGGGAATAATGCTCTGGCAGGGTTTATGCAATGGCTGTTATGGGGAGCCCAGCCTCGTCTGTATGCATGTTTTTAGGCGGGAGTGGCATTTTGGATAAAGCTGTAAGCTGCTTACGGCCGTGGAGAGAGGTGATTACAGGGACGACTGCGAGGCCGCAAGGCAACTTTTAGGTCAGGGGTGCCCGTGTTTCACTGTACTATACAAACACATTCTGTGCCAAATCGCTCCACAAGTTCTGTCTCGGTTTCATCAATTATAAGAATCTAAGAATATATTAAAATGTGTAAAGAAACATGCATTATTTTCATTATTCCATAGGTTGTGGTCGTTAGCTGATATCACAAAACCATGTGGTAATCTCATCATTGACAAAAACCTACTTATCCAGACAGTTATAAACTGTTTTGAAGTTTTAAAAAAAGTTCCCTCTCCACATGTGTTTTTTGTATGTCTTACAGACTTAGAAGGCTTGCTTAAGGGAAGATGACAGAGAAAGCCTCTCTGTCCTCTTTGCCTTAAAGTAGAGATAGAAAGGGGATTGGCTATCAATGACCCTGGTGTAAAAGCATCTTGAGTGTAATCTGGTGTGCTTTGGCAAAGGAGTGAGGGTGAAATGTTAGACAATAAAGGTGGCCACAGCACCTGCAGAGCACCAGACAAAATAATGAACACCTGAGCAGATTGGAAGCAACTCAATTAACGTTACTGACACTGCCATTCAGAGCACGGAGTCAGGTACACCGCTCTGCTCCCCTTTTGTTTCAAAACAAAAGGTGCACTCACTTATTCAGTGAAGACTAGGGCAGTCTTTATGAAATAACAAGGTATTGTTTAATCTAGATAGCCCCGTTTCCCTTGTGATATTGTGTCAGCCCAGATCTAATTCAAGGCCTAGGTAACAGTTGCTCAATAACACAAAAAGGAAATTAAAAAAAATTGTTTTATGAGTGATTGTTTCTCTTAAAGTATTTTGTGTGCATTGTGTTATGTGTAGTCAGCTACATGAACTCATGTATAATGCATTTTCTAAAACACACAAATGGCTATTTTTGCACATAGATATTTCTTGTGTTTCCCATTGTTTCTTAGGACGGATTCTCAACAGGTTTTCAAAGGACATTGGCTACCTGGATTCTGTGCTTCCATGGACGTATGTGGACTTTATCCAGGTGAGTCTCACCTCAGCAGGTTTGGTGGCTGGTGCTGCAGCATGGGGAGGCCATTTCATGCCTGGCTAAACCTGCTTTGTGGTCCGGGTCTCCTAATCTGGAAACAATTACTGTAGGATTACCCAGCAGCGCGGCCCAGCGCCCGCACAGATTTAATAAAAGTGTGCACATAGGCCGAGGGCGTGGCTCCTTCAGAGTGACACAACACAAGCGGCATCTTCAGAGAATGTGGAGGGAACTGAGCAAGTGATTGGGAGCACAGAGGAAATAAAGGACACAGAATGATGAGGAAAACAGTGGGGAGGCGGGGAGGGCACGACAAGGATGATGCTTTGAGTGGCAAAGAGAAGGAGCAAAGGCAGCAGGCGTGTGCTGTGTTTACAGGAGTGAAGCTGGAGGTGTGGTCAGAGGCAGCGGACAGGTCATTCGGAACAGATTCAGAGCTGGACTCCAAAGCAGAGCCACTACTGCTCAAACGGCCTCAGAGCCACGACTCCTCCACTGTCAAACGGCCTCATAGCCATGGGCCACCCTGATGCAGAACCAGCTTATGTTACCAAGTGCCACCTTGCCACCCTGACAGCCATCTCCCACGAAAGCCTGCGGTGATGAGCCAACTCATGCACCTATAGTACCGCAAAGAAGGGAATGTTCACTGCACAATTCGAGGTAGAGGAGCAGGCGTGGCTCCTTGGTTCGGGCCAAAGAATAGAACAAAAGAGCTCTGAAAATGAATCCCCCTTCCACAATGCCTGAGTGATGTTTGTGGCAGATACCCATCTCACAGTAGACAAAAGCCATCTTAAATGCTGAAAGCACAAAAGATCATACACACAAAAGCTTTTTGTCTGCTATAGTTCTCCTCATTTTGATAATAAGGGGAATAATGGTGGCAGTAAAATAATAACTTTGTAGAAGACCCGTAGGTCTGACTCAAAGCAGTGAAAGTAGACTAGGTCATGACTGAAGGCATTTATGCCATACGTCTCTCTCTAATGTTACACTGGCCTGATAGTCACAAGTTTTGAATTGTCTCAGGGGTTCTTTTTTGTGTCTTTGTGCAGCTATCAAAAGTTACTGTTATTTATTCAAGCGCATAAGTCATGATTTTTGAGACTTTACTTTTGTTTTTACCTCTTTGAACTTTTGAAGGGTGTTGATCACAGAGTGGCCATTAATGCTCTCAGGAAAGACCAAGATTCCAGCTCTTTGTATCAGAGTGTTAACTGAAAGCTCCTGATCCTTTCCATTGTTGCTCTTTCACCAAAGAACATTTCTCCGAAGTCATTGTTTAAATGGTTGTTAGCGAGGGATGAAATGAAACTTACAAACAATGCACTAACAGGTTTATCACTTGAAGAGACCAACTCTTTTTTGTAGGATTTTCTTATGAGTCTGCCTCTTTTTGGTAAGGTGAGCACTTTTCAGCCCCTCACTCAGCACTGCCTCCATAGCTGTTAACAAGGGGATTCCCTCTAGCTGGGAGAACCCAGTTACACCCCACTACCAATTTTTTAAACAGGCCCCATTTAGCAGTAATTTAGTATATTGAGGAAAGACTCTCTTTAAACTTTATGGTCATGGGACAAAGACAGAAATGTCAATTAAAAACACCTCAGGCATTGAAGACTGTCAGCTATTGTGCGAACTTGACCTTTAAATCCTTGGTTGCCTCTATTTTCACAGAGGGGGCAGAAGAGGAGGGCAAGACAATGAGGGGTGAATACAAGGCTTTTTCACTGGAGGATTTGTGTGAAGGCTCTTGACCAAGTCACACCACTAACTGTGGGGTCCCAAGCTGCATTCCACGCTCTTCTTAAAAATACATAAATTCATTTTGTCAGCATAACAACACCTGATTCTGCTATCAAACATTTTTATCAGTTTGTTTTAAAACTCAGTCTCAGCAGCGGAGGACCAAAGGTCCACACAGACACCAAGGCAAAGATGCCTATTGTCCCAAAACACTGGCGGGTGGATCATTGTGAGTCTCTATATTGTGGCACATTGTGTGTTAGGCCTCTTTAGTGGCTTTGTGGGATATGAGAACTGCTGACGTAACTGTGAGTGCTGTAGGATGGGATTTCACCGGCTTTCTCTGGTTCTTTACCACAACGTGACAGAAGAAGGGAAGAATGCACTGGCTCCAGGCACTACACAGGTTACCATGAGAAACACTGGACACGTTCTATTTTCCAACAATTGTTTTATGATAACTCACGAACTGAGTGAATTGAAGACAAATGGAAAAGTATTGTATTTGGACTAAATAGTTAACACTATTAAAAAAAAAAGGCATTGTTTTTTGCATGTCTGCTTAATTGCAGCTCATTACTACTACACATGCTGATTTGATGGTGATTATTGGCAGCTCAAAGCTTCCACTCTGTGCATGTGTGGTCCACCGCAGTGCTATGGCACAGCTCTTCAGCTGCTGTGACTCACAGAGCCAGGCCTGGCCTCTTAAAAGCCTGTGAACTTACTCAACATAGTGTCTCAAGTCCTAAATCTCCCCTCATCGGTATGACGGAAATACGGGTAATTTGGTTTCCTCTGAGTGACTTTTTTATTTGCGATTTGTTGTGTCTTTGAAATCCTTTTGTATTGTTTTGAACAGAGTGGGAGAAAACATGAATGAATTTGCCAGACACAGTGATTTATAGTAGCAAGAGAGAGTGAGAGAGAGAGAGAGAGAGAGAGAGAGAGAGACTACATTTCAAAGCCTTTCTCTTATATCCAAAATGGGCCTGGAAATCAACAGCTTGACTGAACCCAAATAAGTGACTTCTTTTACCTTTTCACACAGCACAATGGCCTAATCCTTGGACTACTTGAACCACCAATGTAGACAGCGCTGAGACCACCACAGTACGTGTCAGACCCTCCTCACACTCACAAAACACATTGACTGCAGCTTTATGAAGTGAAAATGCCTCATGTGAAGGAGGTGTCTACAGTCATTTCTCCTGAATAAAGGCCTCCGCATCTGGGCATTTAATGCTAAAATAAAGCCCTTAGACAGAGGAGAAAGGATTGGGCCACTTGTATTGTCCTGGGGACCAAGTGGAACAGCCCTGTTTTGTTTCAGTACCACTGACCCTTGCAGCTTATTGTGGTGGCCTGTCATGGAAAGTGTGGAGTGAAAAAAATTCCAGCAGTGACAGAGGACCTTCTTTAGGATTTTTCTTGACCAGATTTTCCCCTCATTTCCCATTTTGTTTGCACTGTTTTCCCATGGGCCAATATCGCACGCTGTCAGTAAATAAAGGGAGGATGAAAAAGCTTTCTGACTCCTCTTGTCCTCAGGGATGTTTAAGGCATGTGTTTATTTTCTGCCGCCGAACAACAGCCGTTATCACTGCTCAACACTAATATTGCAATTAACTTCAATTTTCTACATTTACTTGGACATCAAAGGGCCGATAGAATCACTTAAGAAATAAAGCAATTAGGGTGAGCCGAGATCTGAATGGTCTTTGGACACAGCGGAGCGTCCATTTGCTTTACCGACTGAATCACGTGCGTGCGCTAGCTTTCTTTTCCAGCTAAAGAGCAATTAAGGCTAATTCTTTATTTAAACTGTTTGTATACAAAGCCTTTCATCCTTTTCTCCCCTCCTCTGTGCGGTGGGATGTGGCTCTGGGAGGTTTCTGTTTCCTGCGAGGCTGGGTTGCAGATATGGACCCAGACCGAGCTGATCTGTTATCAGAGCAGTGTGTGTAGTGTGGGTGGGGGTCACGGTGCTCCCGATGTGGACACGATAAAGCAGTAGACCACGCCAACGGGTCACATCAAACAGGGGCCTTGGCGACAGCTGGCCCCGGGGAACAGCACCACTATCTAATGGATCCTGTTCTTCTTCTGTCCCCTCACATGACCCCAGCGTCAGATAAGTCCGTCCTTAATACAATATGGGCATTTAGTAACTTCTAATTGACCCCAAAGGCAAAAGTGATTGAGTGTCGCTGAAGATCAATACAAAGAAAAACGTTGGTGAGATGATAGGATTGTACTGTTATTTCAGCCCTCCAATATTCTGAAAAAAACAAAAATAAAAAAGTAAAACAAAATTCACAAAAATATATTAAGAAAATGTATCTAATTGTTTTTTGTTTTTTTTCTCCGGAAAGCATTATATCATAGAGTAAATGTTTATGCTAGCACCCCACTTTGCAGTCTGGTAGCCTTCCATCAAAGCCCAGATTGAAACTTATGTACTGTGAAATTCTCAGGATCAGTTGTGCTCAGTAGCTTCCACTCACAGTTTGATTGTGTGGGCTCCACTTCAGCAATAGTTAGAGTAGTAATACCCTCTTATCTGAACAGCAAATGGATTTGAGTGGCTTTTGATCACAAAACTACACTGAAAGTGATCATGCTTAAATGTTTGCCTAAGTGGCAGATAACATCCGTAATTAAGGTGCTAAATTAAATTTACATCTCTTCGGGCAAGTCACAGACCACTCAAGGTAACAGTATGATCCTAATCTCTGGGTGTTAGAATTCATCTTTTAGGATGTGTCTAATTTCAGGGTGTGAGGTTTCAGTTTTATCAGTTAGTGATAGGATATGACACTTTCAGCTGTGGAGAACTGATCCGCCGCTCATTTTTATTTCAGGAAAACGCCACTTGAAGATACTTTTTTGCAGTAATTGCTGCTCAGACATTTTACATGTTTAACTTCTTTGTGTTTAAAGGTTAAATATGTAATAGCTGTGTTTCTGAAGATGGGTAACAGATTAAACTTTGTTTACAGTATTATGTATATTGTTATAGTTTTGCATTGGTGTGTCGCGAACATTGTATAAATAAGAATCATCAATATGGATGTCCTACCTTGATCTGTTAGAGAATAATAGTGTGAAGAGCCCCTCTGATCTGTTTTGACAGTGTCATATGCTGTGGCTGATGATGAGTCATGGTGTTGTTGAGGGCAGTATGGTGTGAGTGTGATGTATCAGACATCCAGTGTGTGGTTCCCAGAGCCTCCAGTCACTGTGGCCAGGTCTGTTGGCCGGCTCCTGTGCCAGCCGGGCTTATGGGCCAGAAGTGTTGAAGGGGAAGCCCAGGGGAGCCGCGGATATGAGCTGCAGTGGCCAAGTGGTAAATTCTCACCTGCTCCTAAGTGAGAATTAGAGCTGTGATGGTTTTCCTTTCACACTGTGAATCACATAACCTCAGTATCATAACCTGCTGTTACCTGACTGTGTGGCCTTGATCGTCCCACAAAATGCCACTCAAAGGTTTCTTTTCTACTTGCCACAACACATCTCTTACAAACAGCAATGGTTGTTCATTATTTGTATTTGATTTTAGTCCTTTTGTTTGTTTTTTACTCTGACCAGATTTTGCTCCAGGTTGTTGGAGTAGTTGCTGTTGCTGGTGCCATCATACCTTGGATTCTTCTGCCAGTACTTCCTCTTCTTGCTGTTTTCCTGTTTCTGCGGTGCTACTTCCTGCAGACCTCTAGGGATATCAAGCGCTTGGAATCTACCAGTAATTTCTTTTTCCTTTTGGGTAGTTTGGGCATGTTAATTTGTTGTATAAGACAAAAGCAGACCACAGGAATGCTAATAGACCATTGAAGAATGCCATGGTCATTAGCATAAAGGCTAAAGGTGGCGGCAGTCTATGGCTCGGCCACACGCAGTTTTCTCAAGAGACTGGAGTTCATGACATCACTTACAATGGGAGAAAAGCCAAGCAGCCATGACCAGGCCAGAGCCCACTGCATTTATTTTATCTGAGACCATGAGCTGAAATACCCATTGACCAACAGTTTCTATCAGAGAACAACATTCTATTTGAATGCTCACAGGAAACATTGGGGTTTTTATTTTCCTTTTTCTTTCAAGAGCAAATAGAAACAAAAGGTTACTCATATTTACCCTTTACAAAATGAGTATAAGAATTTGCCCTATTGAATTAAAATTTGAATGACTACATAGTACTGAGGCTGTTGTCAGTAAATATATTAAGCTAAAAATCTAAAAACAAAAACATGTTCATAAAATGTTGAATTGTGTTAAAAATAAACACTATCTATAAAGACTATTTTGCCAGTTGACCTGGTTCTGTCATATCCTAACTAATGTTCCTATGACACAAATATTGCACATTCTTGTGTATACATTAAAATACTGTTGTCTTAATGTGTGTTTTCCAGCTCGAAGCCCAGTTTTTTCTCATCTTTCTTCATCACTTCAGGGTTTAATCACAATCCGTGCCTTTAAAGCCCAACAGAATTTTCAGCAAATGTTTGATGACTATCAGGATCTTCACTCAGGTTTGACACTTCATGTTTCTTTTGCTCTTTGTTATGTTTTGTTTATCAGTGTTTGAGCTGGATATGTTTGTGTTGTTTTGACAGAGGCCTGGTTCCTTTTCCTTGCTACCTCTCGTTGGTTTGCAATTCGTCTTGAAGGCATTTGTTCCACTTTTGTTACCATTACGGCTTTCGGTTGCATTTACCTCAGAGAAGGTGATATTTTTGTTTAGAAATAATTTTAACATTTAATTTTTTTCTGTTTAATTACTTGCACCTCTTATTTTACAGAGTTGGATGCTGGTGCTGTGGGACTTGCATTATCTTATGCTCTCACTCTCACTGGGATGTTTCAGTGGGGGGTTCGACAAAGTGCAGAGATTGAAAATATGGTGAGAAGTAGTTAGAACAATATTCAGAACATACTTTACAATAACAATTTCAAATATTCCTCCATAGATGACATCGGTTGAGAGAGTGGTCGAATATGCCAAGTTGGAGAGTGAAGCATCATGGGAAACTGACACACAGCCTCCATGTGACTGGCCCAAGACTGGCTCCATCACATTTGACAAAGTAAACTTCTCGTATAGCCCCGGCAAGCCCTTAGTCCTGAAGAATCTGAACATCACATTTTCATCAAGAGAGAAGGTTTGTATTTCAATTTTAATTGTGTGTGTGTAGCCATGCACAAACCATGCTCCACTCAGAATGCTGTGATTGTATAACCACTATTTGGTTCTTTCTATGTGGCATTATTCCCAAATCAATTATTAAAAGGACACCATATTGTGCGTCTGAAGCTTCGGGACTATAGCATTTGTGATTCATGGAATACATATCATGTAATTAAGACTGTTCAAGTGGATCCGTTTGTCACTGTATTTGCATTTTAAGCTACCAAGTGAAGGCAACTGTATATTCTCTATAAGGAAGAGAGATAGTGGAGGAAGAGAGAGGCAGGCAAAGGGAGATGGTTGAGGATGATTGAAATTGTATTTAATGTGGGCGGGGGTGTATTTTGCATGGCTATGGTCGGCCAGGGCGGCTGATTTTACAATGGTTGGGTTGATAAGTGCCGGGGCCATGGCTCTGACAGCCCATGGGAGGGATCTCTGTAGCATGCTATTTAAGGTGTAAACCTTTGTGACTCCTGACTGTTCCCCTGACAGCCTGTTCATGGAAAACTCCAGCTCCTGTCGGACAGTTGTCATTTCTCACTACAGGCTCAGACAGTGTATGACTATGTAAAAAAACTAGTGGTGGGGCATTATCTGCGTTAACGTGCTGCGATA
>JACN01009946.1:0-11327 GCA_000787155.1 Scartelaos histophorus | reverse complement strand
ATAATAATAATAATAATAATACATAATCAATTTTAATTTATTCTACATTTTGACTTAGCAGTAACATAATTTCCTAGCTATATACATTGCAGAGATTACATAAAAAATGCTGTACATGCACAATTTATATCAGCACATAATGTTACGTTTACAGATGTTCACAGCTGGAGAGCTGGTCACCTTCTTGACATGTGTGTCTGTAGGCTCCTGGTCAATACAGGTGTCACTGGGAAGCTGCTGTGAAAGACCAAAGTGTCCCGGGCCTCTGGTGCTCCCACTCTCTGCAGAAATGGAGCCAGATGTGCGCCGAGGGTCTGTGTCAATCTCATATCTGTAGTGGTATCCCTCCAGGACGTCCCGACACGCATCTCTCATCTCGATTATCCACTTTTTCATGCCTTTGCGGTTGAGGTAAAGCACGAAGAGGAAGACCATGCCCACAAAACCGAGCACAAGCCCTAAAAACACATAGGACGTTTGCAGGGTCAAGTCTGTGACCTCTCCTTGGACAGGAGCAACGCAACCAATAGCTTCTACCCCCAGACCACGGAGCCGGGCATCAAGCAGCTTCTTTGGTGAAGCACACCTCACACTTTCCACATCAATGTCCGCTTTTGAGTCATTCAGCCAAGAGACAAAGGCGCGGATCTCACACAAGCAGCTGTAAGGGTTGTCTCCAAGAAGTATCCGGTTGTCTCCAAGCCTCCCTAACTCCTGCAGCGCGTCCTCTCGAAATGTCCTGAAGGCATTGTCCCCCAGGTCAAGCAGTTCCAAATGGCTCATGCCCGAGAAGGTGCCACTGTAGACTGCCACCAGGGAGTTGTTCCTGAGGAAAAGCTGCTGCAGGTTGGGCAGGTGAGCGAACATCCCAGGTGGAAGCAGAGCCAAGTTGTTTCCTGAAAGGTCTAGTCGGAGAAGCCCCCTGAGACCACCCCATCTCAAGGCAGTGGTGAGGTCGGTCAAGGCGCTGGTGTTGTAGAGAGCACAGCTGAGGTTGAGCTCTTGGAGGGGGCTGCCAGGGATGCTCAGTGACTCTGGGTGGAGCAGAGCCAGCTGGTTCCCACTGAGATCCAGAAAACGGAGGTTGATGAGGGCAGAGAAGCTGTGAGATGCCATCTCAGAAATCCTGGTAAAACAATTTTAGTGTTAAATATTTGGTATAATATTAAATAGATATAATGCATAAGCATACACCTAGTAAAATGCATGGAATAAACAACATTCACAGTGGATATAAAATATGTTTTTGTGAAAGAAGGCATAAAATCTACATTACCTATTATTGTTTAAAATGATGTTGGTGACATTGTCCAGCTCTGTGAATGAATCTGACTCAATTCGCGGTAAATTATTCCCGGTAATGATGATGGTCCTTGCATATCCAGGAATATCTCGAGGCAATATTGATAGATCTGCCGAAACACATTTAACTGCACGCGTGAGGGCAAAACACTCGCAGCCTAATGGACACTCCAGGCACTGACCAGGTCCACAAAGTAGAATTCCCAAAAATACAAAAAGCACAAAAATACACATCTTTAAATCAGACAAAATCATATTTAGTCCATTATTTACAAACCAAATTAAGTAATAATATGGTTACAAGTTTCTATGAACTAATATAGAAAAGCACTCTCTAGCAACAGTCTCTCCTCATCTGCTTCTCTCAGGGAATAAAGGATCCCTTAAATTGATGGTGGTTCATATCACGCAGAATCTCCTGGATGAAAAAGGTGTGTGTTCTCTTAAAGGTACAGAGGACAATTAGGGCGAGCACACCGCATATCCACAGATCCACCACATATTGCAGAAATTAGCTTATTAAGTAGTAGTTAGTTAGTTAGTTTTAGTTTTCCACACATTATAATATTTATGAGCAAATAATAACCACATAATATAAATACATTACTACATGGCACTACACCCCAACACAATAATGTATAATGCATTCTTATACATTTTAAGAGGTGTTTATTTAATGAATATTAATTCTTAACTTGTAAACATATTTTATACAACAATACTGCAATTTACATATGCACTTGCTCATATAATTCCCATCTTTGGTAACCAGTCAAATTGCCACACACGTGATGAATTCTGAATGAATCATCATGGGAGCGTACATTAGCCACAATGTCAAACACATTCTTCACTGTCTTTATGAATATGGAACTGGTTTTAAAACATCATCATGTAATCATGGAAATATGAACAAATATATATTTAAAAAAAGAAAAAAAGAATACAAATGTTATCAGAATAAGAAAATATTTCTTAGCAAGTAAACAATATATGAAACACACAACAGCCAAAACATTTTCATTGTCAGTATTGTTATAATGTATGTCTCAGCAATAATTACAGTCTTTGAGTCATGGTGCTCATTAGTGCAAGTTGAATGTCAGGATAAAAGTGGTGAGGACACCACTGAGCATGATGAAAGGTAGCCAGGTCTTGAAAAATGCAGCCCAGCTGAAGGAGAAAAAGGAGAATGTATGTTAGAGTGGTCATGGGCACCTCGAATACCCTCTGCCTATATGAACATACAAGGACATAAGTGGTGTGGGCCGGTTTGTCTCCCTAGGGAGCCCGGCTCACCCGTCCTGCCTATGTCCTACTGTCCTCTACAGCAGCCAGCGCAGGGAGCCCCGGCAGAGGGGTGACCTCCACACGGGGGGGTGGCACTCCTGTCATTGATGAATTATGCTGCTCACCTTCCCTTTAAAAATCGTGTGCTGTGGGAGTATATGTGCAGAGGCAGCACAAAGTGTGATGCCAGCTTTCTCTATGTGGGTCAGGGGAGAGTAATGAGGGGAATCTCTCAGCCATATGTCTCTGCATGTAGAAGCAATGCAATCCTGGAGACTGTCTACATCTGCAATCAAGATGTGTTTAGCCTGTTTGACTACAGTAATTATAGTAAAATGTCTCTTATAGGACGCTTTGGGCAATATGACGAAATAAATTGACTTGAACAATATGTGTGGCAGATGGTTATGTTTGATTCAGTGCTGTTCAGTGCTGCTCAAATGCAGTGAAATACAGTCAAATGCAGTCTAGTTTCCTCACTCAATCCTCCTATTCATTGTCAGTGTCCCTCATGTTTTCAGGCAATGACAGGTACATTTAATTAGGTGAAATGATGTTCCAGACTTTGGGCAATCTACTATTTGTGTGTGGCAGAAATAAAGTGACTTCAGGGCCAAGACAATTACACATTGTTCTTCCTGTAGTAGGATTGGTTTTCTTGCAATAGTATTTCCTTGTATCTCACTTGTTAATAAGACTAAAGTAAGGGTGATTCATAAATGGATCGACTGGTTTTGATTCGCAGAACTCTTAATTCACTGAAAAGCACGGCTGCCTTTGAAACCATTTTGAAGATCATTCCCAAGATTACAGAGGACAAAACAAGATCGTATCTGACAGAACAGTGTAGTGTGGGAGAGTTGTCCATGCTTATGTCCCCAGTAGGTTAGGGCTTCTCATTGGCCTCTCCTATGTAAGATACATCCAGAACACTGCTACTCAAGTCTTGACTAGAACCAGGAAGTATGAGTATGTGCTCTGGGTTCAGGCCTCTGCACTGGCTTCCTGTGGCTCAAAGAATACATTTTAAAACAGCTTGGTTTGGACAGTTCTATGCAGCTAAAATTTACAACAATCTTCCTGGAGATGTGAGACAGGCCTCTTCTCTGACATTTAAATCCAGGCTCAAATCTGTTAAGTTTAGCTGCGCATATGAAGGAAAGGTTTTTATTCTGCACTCTTCTCTTTTAACATACATTTTAAGGTGATTTTTATTTTTTATATTTTGAATTATAATTTTAATGTCTTTCTTAATCTGTAAAGCACGTTGACTTACTTTGTGTATGAATTATGCTATACAAACAGCCTTGCCTTACCTTACATGTTTCCCATGAATGAGTGACAGTGCACACAGATTCACCATGTTCCAGGATGTGCTGTTGTCATAGCGCATCAGGTTCAGGGCCATGGCTACGTGAGAATGGCAGTTATCAAAGCAAAGATTGTGCTTTGAGGAAAAAAAAGGTTATTTGGTATAATGTGTTCAACTGTTTCCATATTTGATAGCTTATTTTGATTGTTATGCTCTTACCGGCCTAGATTTGTATTCTTCTGATGCATCATGGACAGCTTTATCCCATGTAGCAGCTCCATTTCCACAGACCTTATCAACATCTAACTTCCAGTATCTATAAATGTAATTCAAATTTTAGGCCATTTAGATAAAACAAAAGTTGAACTGCTTTATGTAAAATAATAATAAACATACTTAGTTGGCTTTCCAAACCCCATGTTGTCTTCCTGCAAAAGCATATTAAACACTTATTTTGTTTTTTCTATTACATTTTGCACTTGTGTTTTTTTGTTTTTTTTTTATGTCTTATTACTATAGAACTTGAAATTGAAATAGGGGCGATATAGTGCAATAAAATACTCACAGATACATAATATGACCCTGCAAAATCCCGGATTACTCCAGTCGACGTGCAAATGCCCATGTGACCAATGAAGGGAAGCACCCACCTGAGGGAGGCACCAAAAGAGTATGGGACGATCATTTAATAGACAACAATACAACACAATACTAACAAGTCAAAGCTACAACCGCAAAATGCATAGATGCTACTGTGATCTAACGGCGCATAGGCCATAATGAGCTTAGCCCGAGTCGTTTAGCTAACACATCCAAAACATCAATACGAAAGCGTCTTACGACAGCATAGGGATGGGGGTCCAGACAATGCAGTAAGGGTAGCGGGTGTGTTTTCGGTCGCCTTTCAAGAAATCTCCGTGGTAGTTCATCATCATGTCCATTTCATCCACCTCCGCCATCACTCCGCGATGACTGACGCACAGTTACGCAAGGATTTTACGCACGGAGGCACAGACCGTGTGTAAAGGCGCGTGTATAAAACCGCGTGTGTAAAGGCGCGTGGCTACAGCCGTAGCACCGCCGGCGTGGATCTGACCTGTGTATACAGTAATTACATTAGTGACCCTGGTGGTGAAAAGAAACGCTTACAAACGCAGTACTGTGTCTAATGTTTTTGCAATGTTGACACTTTCTTTCAGTTTTAGTTTATAACAAGCCTGTTAACGTAGTAAACAGATGTTTTTTCTCTTTTAAAATCACATTAGACACATTTGTTCTTTGAATTTTATATTGTTAATTTTATTTGTATTTTTTTTCCTTCAACGCACAACTTCTCTCAAATCTCTGTAACCTCCAGCGGCTGCTGGATCACCTCGTTATTGCAATGTAGGACAAGAGATGCTCCTGTACCACTTATGCCTATAACGTACTGTGTTCATATTTGTAACACAGGAGTCAGCAGAATCTGAGTGCAAAATAGACACAGACAAATGGGTGGAATTAAAGGAAGTTCATGAGCATATAGTTTATCATGTCACCCCAGTTAGAGTTAGCATTAGTAAAGTTGTCACATGTGCTTTAAATAACAAGAGTTAAACAAGAAGATGAAACATGAGTGTTAAATATATATTTTTACTTTGTTTACAACAAAGACTATGACATGAAATCTCAAAGAAAATATAATGGTACAAAGTAAACACGAGGAAGCCTAGTGTTGCATGTTTAAAGACCCAGTCAGTACAAAGGCAAGTGATGGACGGGTGGCTCTCAGTCCTTTGAGTTCAAATAGTTTGTGCCAAAGCAAAACAGAAACCCTTAATCACCTCCAAACATTAAACACTTACAAACCAGTTGTCTAATGCCATACATTATTATCCATGTGTCTCACAACCAATAGAAGCATTTTTGCCAAATATTCATACCGCTTTTCATTAATAATTCTTACGTTTAACACAAATGTAATTTGTAAAAATGATTCACAAACATTTATCATGTTGCTTATTTCAACACTGTACAACCAAGCCCTATAAGCCATAATTATGTTAAAATTAAACAAAGTAAATACAAATCCTTGGCAATAAAAGTGATGACAACCTTTGGTAGAAAACAATTTGCTCTTATACAACAAGGTTTAACTAAATGTTATATCAAAAATCACTTGATATCGTTTGGTGGCAACATTTACATTTCTGTGATGAAGGGAAATTATCATTTGGATTTGCACTTTGCAGGTTTTCTGAGATCAGTGAGTACTGAGACTTTCAGCTTCAACACGAAAGCAGAGATAATGCATTCACACACGGTCAACTTTGTCAGTCCTACCTGATCCTACATGGAGGGTCAGATAGATGGCTATGACCTGAAAATAGGTCACCAACTGTTGATGCCACCGTAGGAGCATCTTGCAAAAATAAAAAGTGCTGAACTCCTCTCCCTCTGAGTGATGTGGGTAGGGCACTTCTCCACACACCCTTTGTGCACTTCCAGCTGAGGGGAGTAACTGAGGTGTTTTTGGTGCTATACATTGTTGAGAAGGCTGTTAATCTACACCATCATATTTAATTACTCCCCAGCGAATTGCAGACACATCCTCTCTTGGGGCGAGGGAGGCTGATGCATAGTGCAGAGATGTGACATACCTTTCACTCAATGATTTAGTCAGTTTAGGGAATTCACAAACCAAACAGGAGAGTCAAACAGTGCTTTTGTGTGTACGTCTGTGAGCGGTTGGAGTTTTTTTTTAACTCGGTCGGCATTGCACTTGTCCATCTGAGCTGCTTTCATCGTCTGAGCCGTCTGGACCCACCCCTCGCAGTCCTGTTATGCGGTAGCCCATGTGAAGCAGCATAACCTCCAAAGGATCAGCATTCATACGTCGCTGGTTGGCTTGAGCAGCACTCTCCATGTCCTCCACAATTCGAACATTTTCACACTCCATCTATAATTAAAAGATGAACATTTAAAAGGGAACGTTTAATAAAATAACATAAGCCATTTATGGATAATTTTATTTGTGCAAAAGTTGAACCTCGGGCCTGGGAGTCCATAACCGAACAACAGGGTCGATCCCGCTGGTCGCAAGGAAGCAGTAGCTGGGGTGCGGCTGTAAGCAGTTGACAATAGACTCATCTCCCTGTAGTATCCTCACCAAGTTTGTGGTCTCTTTTTCCCAAATAAAGAAAGAACCATCATCTGAACCGCTGACAATGTACTGCCCTTTGCTGTAGAAAGACACATAAGAGTTCCCCTGTAAATCCATCTATTGAAAAGTGATTACCCAAAAGCAACGCGTTAAATTGCAAAGGATATTCAAATATGAATAAAAATAGAAAGTCAAACATAACTCATTTACTGCCCTCTAGTGAGGGATGTGTGAATTGCTGGGGAATTTTACTTGCCTTCCAAAAAAGTTGGCTTCCTTAATATCCGTGGTTGTATTGCAGTGACCACAGTATCGATGCTTGTAGTCAAAACTGCGTTCTCTCAGTGCCAACTCATCTTCAGGGATCGACTCCTTTCGGCTGAATGAGTGAAATCTAACAGAACTATTGGCCTTTTTGTCTTCTGTTGATTCAAAATACAATAATTTACATAGTGGCAAAGGTTGAATGTGTATAACAAATGCATAGATTTTGAATGTTCTCACCTGATTCATTTTTAGCAAATAAAGCAGCTTTGATATCCTTATCCAGGGCGTCACAGGCACTACTGTGAGCCTGCTCGGGAAACTTTCCCTTAAACTCATCCAAACACTCCAGGGCCTCTGTCACGTATTTAAGCTCAAAGAGACATCGTGCCAGCCTGAAATGAGCCTTCAGATGGGCAGGGTTCAGACTCAGAGCCTTCAGGCAGTCCCTGAGAGCATCATAATGGTCACCATCCCTTTAATGCAACACATAAAAAGATGTCAACTTTGATAGAACAATATAAGTGAGCAAACTCTATGAAGTAGTAGTAAAGCAGTCAAGAATCTTACCACTTCCGTTTCATATAGGCTGCAGCACGGTTCCCATACAGCATTGCATTGCAGTCAGCTTGATGAATACCTAAGCTGTACAGTTGAATGGCCTGTGTCCATTGCTGTCGTGCAAATGCATCGTTTGCTTGTTGCTTTATTTTCTCCAAGTGAGGAGGAAGTTCAGAAGAACTGCAAAATATATGTATAATCACACCTTAAGCATGTTTCTTTGTGATTCTGCAAGTAATAAGAAAGCAAATTATTATCTTACCAAGCATGAATCTTGTTCTCAGCTAATCGAATATGGCTTGTTTGAAGATGAATACCATTAGATACACCATTGGTCTTCCTGCCATTCTGTAGATCTACAAGAAAAATAAATCAGTGAATAAACAGCACCGCTTTTACCTGCCATAAAAGCAATACTGTACCTGGTGATGACTGGTACTTCTTTTGAAGAAAGAAAGTGTATGGTTTTTGTTTAAATGTGAGGTCAAACAAGTATACCTGAGAGGGAACAATATTAATATTACCATCATATAATGAGATTATTGTTTGTCTTTTAAGGATTACCTGTTCACCCCCCATGTTAACAAGCAGCTCAGTGCCATCTGGACTGAAAGTGACATAAGTAGCTACCAACACCCTGAGACGGTTATTGTAGTCAGGTAGTTTCACAGGTAAATGACCTGGTACATACAGAAAGAAAAGAAAAAAAGACATTATACCTGTTAATAACTTACAATTACTGTTACTTTATCTTATACAAGGATACATTTTCACCTGCTACATAATACTGCCCTGCTCCGTCTGGGATGGGTTTCTTTCTATCACAAAACGTGTGCACAGCTGCAGATGTGCTCTGCACCATAGATTTTCTGTGAGAATTAGACAAGTTAAACGTTCAATCTATCTGATGCAATTCATAAAAAAAATTACACTGTATCACAAATCAAACCCCAACAGACCTATAATTGTGAATCATTCGAATGTCATAGAGCCGTACAAATGGCCCATTAGCTCCCACGGCTAGGTAATTGTTGTCCCGTGGATTAACAGCTAAACATTTTGCTTCCACCAGCTGACCACAGAACTCTGTTAGGTCTATGAGAACTTCTGAATGTTTACTGCTCTCCCGCAGATCATACTGTCTGTAAATATTTAAGTAAGTCAAGTTATAGGTATGGTATCAAAACAGCAGATTGTGTAATGTATCTTTATTTTGCACTTTACCTGATAACACCGTCCTCTGCAGCACTCCAGAATGTGTTGGGCCACATGGGTGCTGTGGCAATGCGTTTGACCCTGTTTGTGTGATCAGAAAACATGTGGATGGTTTCCTTTGCAGTGACGTCATGCACATGAACCTTTGTGTCCGCAGCACCTGTCACTAAAATCCTGTCACCAGAGTGAGGAAGGAACTATACGGAGAAATACACAAGACCAAATTATATTGTTAAAATGCACAACCCATAAATGACAAAAAAGATAGACTATGTAAGTGGTAGTAGTTTTCTTTTTATGTAATGTCTTTTCATGTGGACATACTAGTATGTGGTTGTCAAAATGTGTATGTTGTCTGAAACTTCACCTTTACAGAGAAGATGTTTGCTGCATGGCCTGTATGCATAGTTGTGAGCTTCTTTTGTTTGAAAGGGTCCCAGATGATGGCATGTTGATCATCTGAGCCAGAAGCCAGAAGGCTGAGAGGTGAAAAAGGAAAATTACAATCTGTTAAAAACTTTTTGATTGTGACAACTTGTATACTTTTTACAGTGCATATTTATGAGATGGACAAGAGCAGCTAAGGGGATAGGACATGGTGGTTTTGGCAGTAAACTATGAGGTCCAGATGAACAAGTAGACTGCAGACATAGATTTTAGTTGAGCAAGACACTCCAACCACATTGCCATAGAGTGAACGTGTTCTGTCCCAAAGCAGGGAATGCAATATAAAACCACCCACATTTTACTGTATCAGGTAGCTAATAGGGATGCATGATTTAGGAAACTCTCAGTTTTTTTCAGGGAAGCATTGTGATTTGCGTTGCAATTTATGTTTTAAGAATATGATTCTGTTTAATTCTGTTTCACAAACATATACAAGAAGAATCTTTACTACTACTACTACTACTACTACTACTACTACTACTACGATCTTAACTACCTTTATACTGAACTATAGGGTTATGGCAGCCTTTATGATTTGATTCCTTCAAAAATATATAAAATAGTAGGAGTTAGAGTACACTTGTAAAAGCACAATAAAAAGGCTTACTCTCCACGTTCATTCCACTCCAAACAGTTCACACAGCCAGTATGACCCTAAAAACACACACAGTATTTAGTGTTCTGAGGGAGACTATCCTTCATATAACTCACTACAGCCTTCAGTTTTACCTGCAGCTCTGTTTCAAGCCCCAGTCTCTTGATGAAAGGGTCTGTCACATGGTAGAGTCTTTGGAAACCTGATGCTCCTTTATCCTAAAAAAAGGAAATAAATATGTAATAAATAACTAAGACATTATTTTCATTTGAGTGAGCTGAAGTAAATATGAGAGTAAAGTTTAACTCACCCTGATCTGCCGGTGAAGGAGGTCTCTGGTGATGTTGACAGTGGTCATGGTCTCTTCAGAACAAAAATAAAAAAAGGTTTTGGAAATATTAGGCGACTTTTGTAATGTGACAGTAATACAATAAAAAAAGAAAGCTCTTATTAAACAGATTTCTGGATTGCCCCATCCAATTATATGCCACTGCAAGTACAGAGCAGAAGACGTTTAATCAACATAATACTATTATTAATAGTGATGTTTATGGCATACTCATTTTATCAGTAATGATCACTATTCTCTCACTTTCTTGCTAGAAACAATAGACTTGCTCCAATAAGGTATAAGAAGGCAACTTTATTAGCTGTTGCTAGTGGGCTAATATTTGCTACTTTCAGAGCCTTGTCATAATGTTATCTAAAAACTGCAGCATCATAAATAAGATAATGTTATACTTATCTGTGTTATTGTGTTAGGTTATTATTCTTAATTACAGCAGTGATTAGTACAGAACTGACCTGTCGTTTTCCTGTAGCGTTAGCGCATTTAGCTAGGTTGATGCTAGCTAAACAAACCGTCCAATTCGGATAACGTTAAAATTTGCCATTATTTCAATCCAAAATGTTGATATGTGCATCTTACCCGTTCCCTTTATATAGAAAGACGTATGTCACGAAATGTCCATGGAGTAAACGTGAAAAATCTCCCTCTATGCGAGTTTGTTGACAAGAATTTCGCTAATGCTTTTCCTGAACACTGCCCTCTGCACAACTGAGGGTGCCAGATCAAGAAAGCAAATTTCAGCCTAAATCCATCACACGAAAGATTATTAGATTAATAAACGAAACAGCTCCACATGCAGGCTCTTAGACTGTATAAAATGACTAAACACGTAATAATAATAATAATAATA
>JACN01101446.1:0-12292 GCA_000787155.1 Scartelaos histophorus | reverse complement strand
GTAGTGATGTAGTGTAGTGATGTAGTGGAGCTGCAGATCAGTGCCGTTTATCTGTATGAGTTGTGCACAAATATCAATATACTGTGGCACTAAATTTGAGCTGCTGTAGATCACCATGGTTATTGTTTTGGTATCTTTGGCAAGTTTGTTTTATTAATTTTGTTTCTTCTTAAATGGAAAGAAGCTTGTTTATATAATACTTGACATACTCACTGTTTTGATGATTAAAATATGTGTATTTCATATGAACTTAGCACATTTAGCAGTTTAAAAAAGAGATATTGTTGCTTAAATGGATTTGGTTCTTAAAAAAACAGCTAAATATCACAGAGTACCATGTGTGATAAATCGATATATCGCATGCATCACCATGTATTGTAAACTCGAGCTGTACTCCCTTAGTCATTTAGTTGAATAATGGGTCAGTGATGTCTTAGTCGACCAAACTTGTACTCATTTTTTTTTAGATAATAACTTATTAAAGACAACTGCATAAAGGAGATGCTAGTGTGAGTGTGTTTGCTGAAGATTGTAAAAGGCTGATTAAAGTAATGATTCACAAGTTTAATCTTTATGTGGTTTCCTAGTACTTTTTTCTGGATAAATATTATTTTTGCATGAACTTTTGGTTGGAGAGATACGCTAACTGTTTTGTTTTTTAGCTTTTACCGACCAATAATTTCTATAATTGACTACAGAACTAATCAAATCAAATCACCGTCTTTTAAAATCTGAAATCAGGCCTGGTCCCTCTCGCTTTTCCTCCATCGCTCCTCTCATTTTCACTCATTAAACAGGAGTCTGTGTGCACCAAAGGGACGGCAGTGTGAGTGGTAGAGCATGGGGTACAGGGGTCAAAGGTTAACCACTGTTGCCTAGTGATACAGCAGCCGAGGCTTTACTAAAACTGAAGTGATGTGGAAACTAGATACTTGGGCTTTATATATATATATGTGTTCTAACTGAATATAGATTTGTACGTTGTTGTCCGGAGGCAAAGTTTTATCTGCTGTGGTAGAATAACAATTTTTTTTTTTGTTTTTTTTTCAATCATTATTAGACTAAAAAACAAAACCTCACTCATTACCTGCTGTTTTCCGTTATAAATCCTATAATCTCAACAAAACGTTAAGACTAATAAACTAAACTTCATTTACCATTTTATTGAAACATGCTGCTGCTGTCATCAACATTCTCTCGGGATGTGACGCTAACTGAAAGCACTACTCTGTTTGAAGCTCTGTCACAGTTAGACTGTTAGACTTAAATCTGAGTTTTATTTTATCACAATCTGACCAGAAAGAGCTGATTTGGTTGGACCTACAACAGGGTAGATGGTTTGTGCTGTTGAACAAGTCTCTCACATGTAAAATTATGGCAAAAACAGTTTTTCGATTAGTCACTCTCACTTTTTTGTTGAAATCATATTGCTTTTATTAATCACAGCTCCTGAAAATCCATTTATTGACTTTTCAGACCATATTTAAACACTTTTGTCACTTTTAAGCATTTTGTCACCATAGTAACTGTTGCTGCCAATAGATATACTCTTCTAGAGCGATGTCACTGCAGAGCATGAACGCCTCTTTGAATGAGCACATTTACTTGACTGTTGTTGTTGACAGTGGAAGTGTAAAATCATTCATATGGAGTGGGTGAAGTGTGGAGCTGAACCATATCTCTTTCAATGGGACGTAGGTGTGGTGTGAACTTGTACCTTCGCCGCAGTATGTTGAGTCAGTGTGTTTGCTCGTAGGCACGTGGGCAGCTGTGATTATGACTGAGTACTGTATCCACACTCAAACCATGTGGGTGTTTGTTTTCACAGAGCTCCATGGAGTCTCCCAACCTGGAGTTTGAATATGGAGACACAGACACACTCACCGCTGAACTGTCAGGTAAGACTGGACCAGTGTGGATTTACAAAATGAACAATTAGAGATGAGACAAGATCTTGTGCCACAAGATCCATCCCATAATACAAAATTGTCAGAAGAGTGTACTGAAAATAATCTCCTTGATTTTTGGCCGAGTTTTTATATATGGATTGGATAAAAACTATTAGTTAAAGCTGCACTGTGTAACTTTCCTGGAGGGGGTCCGCCATGAGCTTGTTTCCATAGAGATATTATTGCTTAGCCTGAAAGGTGTCACTGTATGGCATTAAACTAATTTATGTTGCAATTATTCAATAACAGATGTTTTACTGATCAAAAATACTATGAAAAACATGCATTCCTACAGTGAGCTCGCCTCTCTACAGATCTGACTTGTAACTTGGCCAACTTGGCTGAGAGACTTGTCTCCATGGAAATAGATGAGTTTATTGCCTTGCTGTGCAATACTCTAGACTCAGGGTCTCAAACTCAATTAGAGCAGGGGCAAAAGTTAGAAAGTCAGTGTTGGTTGGGGTCCACATATTATATCATGTATTATGACCAAACTGTCACGCAGCCTCACATAAAATAGGCTTAAATGCAGCTTGTGGACTGATACATTTTATAAGGGCCACATAATATGAAATAAATATATTTGAGAATTATATGTTGGATTGTGAACTATATCATAGCAATATTTACATATTTGACAGAATAAGTAAAAATTAAAACTTATACCAAGACCAAACTGGGTTAAAGGAATACACACTAAGGAATTTGTGGATTTTTACATCTACTTTCAAAAACTCTCCTTTCTTTTCATATGGAGAACTTATATGAACTTTTATAATTATTGATTATTTGCAGTCAATATGTTTAAGATGTACTGTTGAGCCATACATCTCTGTCTTGTAAATTTGATCCCAACAGACAATAAATCATACATTAGAGGGGAAAAACATTCACATTACCATTTTAATCTTTTACTTCCTTTTATCATGTTTTATATTATTTTATCTATCGTCTCCGTGGTGATCAAGGAATCTTGATCTTGACCTTTGGGTTTATAAAATGATCAGCGCTGTTAGAAATGAACTATCCAACTAACAATGAATAAAACAATACTATTATATTATTGATTTAACACAAATATGCATCACTGTCCATCTGTTAGGATTAGGTCAGCATTTATCATCTTCTACATTCATGTGTAGATGATGATAATGTGATTGAAAATGTGCATGTTGTATGTGCGTACACTGTAAATATTAGTAAGCACACATATTGCTGTTGTCTTTATTTTTATTCTATTAGTGGTTTGTCAGTAGCTCCTGCTATCATTGACTTTAAAAGAACTACATTTTGCTGACTGATGCTTCTTCATTTTGACGTTGTTTGTGATGAATGCCAAAGGGTTGTGTGTGTTTAGTATTTCCGTATATCCCTGTACACGTAAGAAGATTTAGAACTGAAGGGGAAAGTTTCCCTCTAGTCCAGGGGTCTCAGTTGGAGCAGAGGCAGAAGTTCTAAAATTAGTGATGGCCGAATATGATATTATGTTATTTTTGTTATAGGCTATAATTGATTAGGATTATTAGAATAATAACGACGGAGGACCTCATGGGGTTAAGAAAATAATATGCTAGTTAATAAAAGTAATATTCATAATTTATTACGGCTTTTAAGCAGTATTCTAAATCCTAAAGTGTCTCTGTTGTTTTCAGTTCAGACGTATTTTCAACCAGAGCACCAGGGTCTTTACTTCTGCAAAGACACTTATAATAAATAATGAATCTCTATTTATAAAGCATCTTTAAAAACAAGGTTTGCAAAGTACTGCACAAGCAGCAATGAACAATACAAAAAGCAAAAAGAAACAGCATACAGGCACACAAAAACAGACAATGATGCAACCAAACCAATGAATTTGAATAAATAACTAAATAAATAAATTAGAAGAAAAACAACAAAGAAATAAAATGAAGCTAAAACCAGCTAAAGGAAGGCCAACCAATAAAAATGGGTCTTAAGAAGATGACTGATGCCTTAACAAAGAAATAAAATGAAGCTAAAACCAGCTAAAGGAAGGCCAACCAATAAAAATGGGTCTTAAGAAGATGATACTGATGCCTTATTTCCTCAGGCAGGTCCTTCCAAAGCCAAGGCACCCGGACTGAAAAGGCTCGATCACCTTTCGTCTTGACTTAGGAACATCCACAGGGACCTGCCTGAGGATCTAAGGCTGCAGGAGGCTCGTACAGGGTTAAAAGTTCTCAAAAATATCTTGTTGCCAGACCTAAATTAGCTTTACAAGTGATCACTAACATCTTAAAATCAATTCTAAAACACAAACATCACCCTTTGAGTAGATATTAAGTACTGCTGCACAATATAGTGGCACAGTAAACTACTTGTGGCCCCATCATCTCCTGTAGCCTTAGCTGGTGAGGCTGCTCCTCTGCTCTGACAGTCACTCCCGCCTGTTTCTGAAGCTTCTGTTCCTCCAGTTCGTGTGATTGATCTCTTTCTATATTTGGCTGCTAATTTGCACATGTTCTCGTTATGTTCTGTATAAATGTACAACACAAAGCTCAAAACCCCAATGATGCTGTTATATGTCTTTTGATGGTTTATGGAGACAAGCGGGAGATTCCATCAGGTCACATTAACGGTCTGTGGAGAGACGAGCCCTGTCAGTCTTCCAAGATATGGTTTTTGAAATAAAACACCTGCCACTGACCAAAGGCAAGATATATTAGTGTATCATGTCATTTTTGGGAACACAACATGCAATTCAAGCATAAATCATTTGATCAAAAAGGTAACGTAGGTGGACAATATCACAAAAAGGGGCAACATTAGCTCAGTTGGTTGAGTGCTCCTCTGATCCCAAGGTTGGTGGTTCGAATCCAACTACTGACATAAACATCATTGAGTCAGATCCAGCTGTTTTTGTATCTTTGGGTAAGACACTTAATCCACCATACTGTGCTGCTGGTGGAAAAGCACTATTAAAATGTGACCAAAGATGAATGTTTAGTTCATATTATTATTATTTATTTTATTTTTTTTATCAATAATAATAGTAATAATAATAATAGCACATTTCAGGACACCTAAACTCACAAACACACCACATTTACACTTGGTAATGTGGTTGAAGTGTCTTGCCCAAGGACAGCGGTTTTCACTAGAGCCACTCCTGTTTCACTGTGGCACCTGACATTTCCTGCTTAGTTTCTTGACAAGTCAGTATAGGCACAAATGCACATTTTAAACGAACAATACACTTTTATAACTGCATGATTGTGGTTTTGGACCCCAGCTGCTTGTCAAAGTAATGATTTATTTTCCTACATAGAAGGCTGTGATTTTTGAAACGCACCCTTATTGTCCAGCTGGTGGTAACAGCTGATCTGACAGTGTTAGTCACATTGTCTCACAGGCACACACACAGACGCACACACAGACGCACACAAACACACACACATGCACACACACAGAGAGACAGAGAACCAGATTTTAGAGACAGCTTCGTGGGGTCGACAATGACTCATGCTCTCACCATGCAAAACAACTTCAACAGCGATGAGATTCAACACTTCACTTTAAGTCTGTTTAATAATGACAGTATTTATTCATTAGGTGGATGTTGTATATAAGTAGCTATGATATTGTGAATGTTTTTGGAGATATGATAATGAAATTTCTGCACTTTTGTGGCTAATTTTACCATCTTTTTTGGATAAAACTGGCTTGTGAGCATTAAGTCATGTTATAATGCTGTTACTTCCTCATATACAGAGAATGAAACACCTGCAGTTGTGTTTCATTCTTACATGTTTGTCTACGTCTTCAAAGCTCAAGATGCTTTGTTCCACCTTGTGATGTCATGAAGTGGTAGTTTTCTAATGAACAGCCCCTTTTACCTTTTATTCAGCAGAAATTGGCAATTCCAGAGCTGAAATTATCCAGCTTATACTAGGAAAGGTGTATGGAGTTTAGAAACACAGTGGAGCACTTCCTGTATTAACACATGACATCACAAGTTGGAACAGAGTGTTTGAGGGAGGAACTCAGCCTAAATGTGCAGCTTTTGAGTGTTAAACTTGTGGAAGAAACAAAACACAACTCCGTGTTTGAGGAAACAACTTTATAACATAATAAAATACAAATGCAATATGGAGATTTTAATAACAAATTTTAGCACATTTCTGTTTTTACCTGTAAAAATTATTGCCCATTGTTTATTCATTCTGTTGTGTGTTTTTCCACAGAACTGTACAGTTACACAGAAGAGCCTGAGTTTGCCCTGAACAGAGACTACTTTGAAGAGGACTTTAAGAATCATGGTACATCTTTATTTGATTTCTTTGTAATGTTTATGAAATTGACTGGGCAGGATGTGGACTTTTGTGTTTTTCTAGATTTAGTATTGTTAGTATTTCAAAAGAGAAGAAGTATACACTTACTAACTACGCTATAATATGCATATACTGTTTCTTTAGTAAGTCTTTGTAGTAACTGAGAGTTTTCAGTGGCATCAGGTTGTGTTCTATGTACCACAGCTAAGAACAAATAAGCAAACACAGACAAGAGATGCTCCATTTCTGTTTGTACTTCCTCATCATTCTTCACTGCTGCAGAAATTCATTGGACAGAAATGATAAAAAGTTCTTGTCACATTTAAGTAAGAAATCAATGAGTTCACAACATTGTGGTCCAAACACTGCCTTTGCCAAGCCTCATTTGAAGATGGTGCCAAGGTTTTTTTTTCTTTTCTTAGGCCTAAAGACAAGCTTAGATTTCAAAAGACTCCCATACACAGTTGCCATTACACTAGAGACTGAACAATTTTCAAATCTCTCAATACGATATTTATTGTGATAAATAACAAAGACTAACATAATTGTGAATATGCAACTTTTTCCTTTGAAAATGCTTTGACAACAGCCTTTGGTTCTGTCATAATACAAATAACTAAGATTTAAAAATGTTGAATAACTTAATTCTTCATGTATTCTGCACTGAAACAGAAAAGGATCATAGTCTATGTAGTTCCCTCTGTTATTTTTAGCTGTTGCTGCACCATAACAATGAATTCCAGCAAAAAGGCTGTAATTTGATATATTGTGATGGCCCACCATACTATTGTGAAACTTTGGATAATATGATATCACAATATTTCATTTGGTTATTGTTACCCTCACTGATGTCAATACTGATGGTTTAGAGCCCAGTGCAGCGGATGGCAGATGAGGTTTTCCGATATTTTTGTGCTGTAGAGCTGATTTAGATTATTTTCGCTAAATTACACAACTTTAATTTACAACAAACTCACTTTACAGTTTCTTTTTACCACAAGTCACATTTTGAGCAGTTATCTATCTGAATGAAAGTTAAATTTAAGGATTTCCAAAACAAAATATTGGCTTGTGCTGGAGATTTAAGGCCAATAACCTAAGCTAATAATAAGTGCAAATATCGATCCAATATATCGGCTGTCTAGACGTGTCACGATAATTATTATAACGACTTATCATTCAGTAGATGGAATAATAGTTTTTGAGGGTCAGTATTTATTGTGGGGACTTTTTCTTTGTACTTGTGTGAAATATTTGGTTCATTTTCTGCAATATGATGAGATTTGTACTGTAGAAGTTTGACTTATGAACTTCTGAAAAGTCATATTCTGTTATTTATTTATTGGAGCTCATTTTTTTAAACAGTATTGTACATTTTGAATATTTTTGGTGGATAATTCTGCTTTAAGGTTTGGTTTCAATATTACACACATGGCTTTTTTCACTTAACGCATAAACTTTGCATCTATCTATTTAATACAAGTTCTAGCTGTAAAATTAGACCAATGTCATCCGAGCTCTTTTAAGCCGTTTGTCCCATGAGTGAATATTCCACAGTTACAGATGGGACGCTCAGTTTATGTTTGGATCCACAGAACAAAGAGGATTTTCCAAAATAAACTCCATTAATGCATTATCCCGGCTGCCACGAGAGAAGGGGCCGAGAGCAGATGTAAAATGACAGAAACAGAAAACAGTGACCTACTTAAAGATCCTATATTGCACCAAATTGACACATGTGAGGTTTTAGTCATGTTGGAATGTTGTTACCTCATCAAAAACACACAGGGAGTTGCATTCTGTTTCATTCACATAGGTTTGAGTAATCCCTTATTAGTCTGTCTACATTTCCAAAGCTTAAGACACTTGTGATGTCATAAATAAGTAGTTTGAACTGTTATTTTAGCCTCAATTAAAGGGATTTATTCTATATTACACTATAACACTCACAGGTTGTTGCCTTTTAAAATGTTTTACCTTTTGTACAGTCAAGATTGTCAGTAGAAAGTCTCAAATACCTGCTGGTGGACTTAGGAGTGAAGTAGTTTCAATGAGATTAAAGCAATAGATGTAGCTGCAAAGTTAGGCAATTCCAGTGCTGCAAATTATCCAAATGTTTCTACTGAAGGTGGAGCCACTTCATGACATCACAAAGTGGCACAGATTGTTTTCAGTTTGAGAGAAATACACAGCTTAAATATGCAGGATTTCTGTGTGTCAAACAGGGAATGAAATGAAACAAAACACAACTCTAGGTAAGTTTTTGATAATGATAAGTTTCAGCGTAGATTAAAATGACTGTAATATAGACATTTTAATCCTGTCACTTAGTTTTCATAATTAAAGTAAGTGATTGTGGTTCTTTAATTGACCGCGCCACCCTGTCCATGTTAGATCGTCAAAGCTAAGCAGTGTCGGGCTTGGTAAGTACTGGGATGCACTGAAAAATTTGCTATATATCTGGTTTAAGACTATTTACTGGTCATAATTATTCCAGAAAGTCTCATAATGTTTACACTTTTAGTTATATAAAGCTGTTCTGTCGTTACTTTGGATATAAATAACAGCGACATCACACATTTGGAGCAGTTTTGTGTTATCTTATTTTTGTTTAAATGCTAATGCTAATGCTAATGCTAATGTAAATGCTGTTTCAAGTCTCTGCCCTGGGATCAGTTCATATCAGGTATCGGTAGATCCTTAAAGCTTTAGTATTGAAATCAGTATTGGACTGAAAAAACTGGATAAATTATTGTGGAGTGATAAAATTAATACTGCCATTGTGTCCTGGGGAAAGACAGTTAACCCACCATGCTCCAGTGTCTGTGTACGTGTGTGTGTGTGTATGTGTGTGTATGTGTGTGTGTGTGTGTGTGTGTGTGTGTGTGTGTGTGTGTGTGTGTGTGTGTGTGTGTGGGTGGAGAAGTGGTTGAGAAAACACTGAAAGCAGCATTTTCTATTGGGTTAAAGATAAAATTGAAAGAAACGCTTGTGGTAATATCTAAGAGAGTTAGATTTCTCTTTGACTCCTCCACACGGCCTTCACTTCACGCTATCAAAGCTTGAATAAACTCTTTTCACTCCGGGTTGTTTGTCCTCTCCGGCTTCCCGTTCCGCCTCTGTAAAGTCTCAGTCCGTCTCAGAAATCACAGTCATTATCTTGATGCGTCTAATTCAGGCGTCTCTCATTTCACGACGGCTCTTTGTGTTCTTGGTTTGCAGCTTCCTGTTATAACATTTTAAGGACTTTAGCCCATTAAAAAGATAAAGCGTTTCGTTCTAAATTGTTAATCACTATGACAACAGACCTCATTTAACTCTGAAACCCATGATCTGGAAGTGGATGATTTGTGCTGTTGGTGAAGTCTGTGTAATATTTTGGAATTTTAAAATAAATGACAAAATAAACATAATAAGTCGTGCCTTGTGAACTGTCACCATTTGCCTCATTGCTCATTATATTATTTCCTTTCTCGTCCTTGTCCTTTCCATCTATTTAAAACAAAATATTCACTTTTTCTGTTAAAATGCCACATCATGTTTTTTTTTTGTTTTTTTTTCCAGGTTAACGCCTTGAAAACCGGACTAAACCAGGTCCATTTGAGCCGGTTCAGGTCCAGGACTAAACCAAACTGGGTCTATATTTCATGGTCGTGTTGTTTCCTCATCACAAACAGACCTGGAGTTGCGTTTTGCTTCATTCACACACGTTTAACGCACAAAACCTTCACGTTTAGGCTTCGTTTTTCTCTTAAACTGAAAAAAACTGTCCCACCTTGTGATGTCATGAGGTGAAACAGGAAGTGTCCATTGTGTTTTTCATCTTCACACACGTTCGCTAGAATCGTTTGGGTGATTTCGCACCTGGAATCGCCGATCTCTACAGAACGAAACGTCAAAAGTTTTAAGCTGTTTACTTAAAAATTAGCGCTTCGTGACATCACAAGGTGGAACGGAGCATTTTGAGCTCGATAATAAAGAGTTACTCAAATATGTGAATGAAACAAAACGCTTTTTTATCAGAACCGCCCATGTTACACTATTTTCAGTTGAGGAAAATATGGAAGCCCGAGAAAGTTTAATGTTTATTTTTATACAGGCGACATATAACTCGGTAGGGCTACTTCGACCCTCTCAGACTGAACGTTGAGGTAATTAACGTCTGTTGGCTAACGTTAGCCGTCGGTGACTCATTTATGGAAGTTTGACTATTACATTCTCGGAAAACTCTCGGAAAACTCTCGGAAAACTCTCGGAAAACTCTCGGAAAACTCTCGGAAAACAGTGTGTAGAAAGTCTAAATGTCACTACAAAGTTTTTAAAAGACGCTTTCTCTACACGTTTTCTCTGTTGTGATGTAAATCCAACCATCTCCACCGAAATAGCTCGAGTTTGTGTTTTGGAATCGTGGTTTGATTGCCCGTTCCATTGCACTTTCTTGAGGTGGAGTTTTTTGTTTTTTTTCCAGAATCCCGAGCGCAATAGAATGCAGCATTACCCCTAAATTCTCCCGCATAACCGCAATCTTCGATGAGCTTCATTTGACTGGAACTGAACCTTAGTCCACTTCTTACAGTCTAAGCATCAGTCTACGAGTCATATCTGGGGGAAGGAGATCACACTCGCAGTAAGAAAGTATGCGTTTCCACTTCGCTTCGCAGATAGTTCGATGACATACCGCAGAAAACAGTAACATCTCCATGGAAACGAGGAGAGTTACGTTCATTATTCACCGTCTCATGGTTGAGTAATATAAATGTAATCTGTCTCTCTCGGGAGCTCAACTCTCCCCAAAGTCATTAAAAAGACTGAATAATGCATCATATGATAATACGAAGCCTTTAATTATTGCGACTGTTTTCCATCGGACAAGTTTAACTCGGTGGAATAATAATGATAGTCGTACATACTGTATCTTTACACTTGTCAGAGTCTGGTCTTGTAGTTAAACAGGACTGCACTGCAAAAAGCTTCGACAAAATGTAAGATATAAACACTTAAATCTTTCCGAAAACGATTTAAAAGCAGTGAAATGAAGCGTCCATGCTGCTTGACAAGTTACCTTAAAATAAACTACCTCTAGACTAGAATGAAGCAGACTCAGGTAAGTGTTTATGAGCTGGAAATAAGATAAGATTTAAATATTTTACTTCAGTATCAAACAAATCTGTATCACTGAATCTAAAAACAAGTGAAGTGCTGCAGGGGAAAACTATGGGAAATGGATTGCAGCTTCTTTTAAACATTTATCGCCTAAATTCAAGATGTATATGTGA
Source organism: Scartelaos histophorus (assembly GCA_000787155.1). NCBI lineage: Eukaryota > Metazoa > Chordata > Actinopteri > Gobiiformes > Gobiidae > Scartelaos > Scartelaos histophorus. The sequence continues at coordinate 775 of JACN01101446.1, read as the reverse complement.
CCATTTTTGAGATAAAAAAGAGAAAAAAATCTGAAAACAAGATGAAGAACCTGATATAAGTTTGCAAATCAGGTTCTTCATCTTGTTTTCAGAAGAAGAAGAAGAAGAAGAAGAAGAAGAAGAATTTTTGAGATAAAAAAGAGAAAAAAATCTGAAAACAAGATGAAGAACCTGATATAAGTTTGCAAATCAGGTTCTTCATCTTGTTTTCAGAAGAAGAAGAAGAAGAAGAAGAAGAAGAAGAAGAAGAAGAAGAAGAAGAAGAAGAACCTGATATAAGTTTGCAAATCTTGGCCAGATGAGAGAAATTTGCAGTGTGGGCGTGGTCAGGACTTGGATGGGAGAATATCGGTTCCACAGTGGACCAAGAGCAAAAGTGGTTGTTGTGTCTATAGGCAAGACACGTCGCACGCCGCATTGCTTAATATGAAAGTAGCGTGTGTCCATGAGTGATCGTCGCTTCTTTCAGTCCGTCCCAGGGCAGCTGTGGCTACGATAGTATCTTACAAACAGCAAAAGAACAGAAAATCTACTTGTCTTGTCTGCTGATGCGAAGGTTGGCAGTTCGAATCCCGTTCTCAGCATTAACATCATTGGTTGAGCCGTCAAATCCACTAAAGTTACGATTTTAGCTCCCAAGGCAACGCGTGTTTGTTTTTTTTAGCACAATTTGCACAGAAAGTGATTTACAGAATTAAAAATACATTAAAAACACAAAACATATGCACATTTAAACAGAATATTTAAAGTTTGGATTTAAAGAGGCCTGTCTCAC
>JACN01030257.1:0-12225 GCA_000787155.1 Scartelaos histophorus | reverse complement strand
AAAAGGGCAAACTAATGTGGCAAAAAATTTCTTTGATCAAAACTTCCCAAATGTGAATGCCCAGAAAGAAGTCAGATTACTCACATCAGACGTAATGGTTTACATGGAATTTCAATAATCTGAGAGCTCCAAAAATTAGATAATTATCAAATTTTTGGTGTGCATGTACCGTGGGCATCTAATAATTATATCATAGAAACAGTGCATGTCTCACCTGAGAAGTGTCATTGTCGCTGTGTACCCCGTTCACAGATACAGACTGGTTTAGGGTGGTTTGGTCCAGACTTGTTCTGTGTGAGAAAAGATACAAGGTCATTTGAGTCACTTGTGTTTTTACATTTCAGTAGTCTCTCACATTTGTCTGTACCTGGCAGCAGAATCGTGTGGTTGACTTTCTGCCTCAGACTGAGCTTCTACTGGAGGAGGTGTTGGAGGTCGTCTTGCTCTCTCTTCTTCCTCTCGCCTTCTTTGGATCTCTTTTTCCTCAAGCTGAAAAAGGTCAAAGATGTGTGAGCAAAGTAACCAAACCACAATTTAATTTAAAAAACATCTAATCAGTGAACGTACTGTGGTGAGTTTCTCTAACAAAACAAATCGTTCCTCCCATGATGCTGCTAGTTTCTCAAATTCTTCATGCCTCTTGATAAGGCTCTCGACCTCATCCACATTTGATCCAAGTTCAGCTGCACGCACAAGAGGCTCCTGCCCTGCCAGCCATGACTCGGCCACATATGCATCACGCCCAAACTGCAAAACTTCCAGCACTAAAGAAAAGTCAACCCAAAAAAAGCAAGTGTTAAAAAGTCCTAGAAACAATAAATGATATTACCTATCAGTGGATGTATACATACCTATTTGTAAATGGTCCATCTTGTCTTGCCACTTATTGTTTATCTTGTCTCTCTTTTCTTGGAGTTGATTCAGTTTTTCCCTTATCTATTGAAGGAGACAATGGTACCAAAACATTAATTACAATAATAACTGTATTCATACCGTACAATTTTTGAGTAAAAATTGCGTTGTAAAATACCTCATCTGATGCATAGTGATTATTGTTAATAAGAGCTCTTCCCATATCAGTGCAGGCAGTGAAACTATCTGCTCTGGCCTCTATTTCTGATTTGATGTCCTGATGATTAGCAATAACCAGTCCTGCAGAGGACACATCTCTAAAAGGAGAGACACAGGAGGATCTTACCAACATTACATACAACATTTACATTGTGGAACTATGGCTGTGTTCTAATGTGGCGACACTGACCTTGGGCTGTCATGAGCATCTATCTGCAAGTTGACACCATCCATCCACAGCATCAGATCTCGCACCATATTGAAGAAGCGGAACTTCTCAATAGTGTCCAGCAGAAGGAGCCTACGAGACTTTCCAGCCTCGAGAAGACCCTCCCATGCAGAAGTGACTGCGTGTTCACTCTTTTGAATATCCTCCGCTTTTTCCCCGGCGTAGGCTTTCTGCAACCGTGCAGCATCATCTTGCACCTGGTTCACCTGAGTAAATACATTTACTACAGTGTTAGCATTTCTCCGGTCACAATGACATTATTGTTATGTTAAGTTTATGCTACCTGTCCACTTAGAGCTTGGATGTCATTTTCAAAGGTGTTATGCTGTCGATGTAGGTGTTGGACTGTGTTCAGATCACGTCCCAGGTCTGAGGGGACAGCCTCCTTCTTCTCTTTAATTCGTCCGAGTACTTCCATGGCATCCTGGTGGAAGCGGTGGAGTTCATATGAAGCAGCCAACATTTGTGTCCTTGTGTCAATGAGCTCCAGCAGGTCCGCCCAGGCCTCGTTCAGACCATCTTTCCACTCTGCCACACTGGCGTTTTCAGGGTGCCCCGACTCTATCAGGTCATCTGCCAGAGCATTCACTCCATCAACACGCTCCTGTCCAATAGTGCTGGTGTCACGGGCGAACTCACGGAACTTGTCTCTTAGCATCTACAATATACAAGGAAAAGGATTACACTGAGCTCACTTAGAATGAAACATTTTTCATCTAATGAAAACTTACAGTGACATGTTCATAGTCTTGTCCAAGTTCATGAGAGCCTGCAACCACCTCTCTCTCAGCGATCCACTGCTCCAGGTCATCCACCTCCCGCTTCAGCTGCGTTAATCGTAACCTCTCCTGTAACCGACCACGCCGCTCCTCGGCTAGATCCTTCAACCCCGCATACAGCTTGTCCACTTGTGCTTGACGTAGAGTTATTCGCTCACTGGACATTAGTTGAACAAATATTTTTTTGTAATTTTCTTAATTTAAGCAGAACTTGAATATAAATGGATATAGTGAATATAAATATTCATTTATTTGAAGTTCTCACCTTTCTGGGTGCTCACTCGTGACCATGAGGCGACTACTGTTGGCAAGTTGGTGAATAGTCTGAGCGTAGTCCTCAAGAGCCTGTTCCAAAATCTGGTGCTTTTTGACCATCACTAATGCACTTTGTTCATCCTGTCATATTGGGGTTTGAGGTTTAATACATTCAACATACAGCTTTTTGTAAAATGTAAGTAAGTAAGTACTATATATATATATATAAGTATAAATATAAGTACTTTTATACCTTAGCTTTTTCCTCAGACATCATATGCAGCTCCTGTTCTCCCATCCAGGCCTCAGCCTCAGCAGCATCAGCGTAGAACTGCTGGGCGCGATGGGCCTCCAGTAAACGTGCATGTCGATTATCAGTCTCTGCCATCAGCTGGTCCCACAACTCCTTCAGCTCTGCAAGACGCTCCGTGAGCACAGACTGCCTCTCACCGTCCACTTGGCTCTGAGTCTGGCCTCGTTTGTGAATATCATCAATACGTGGCTGATGGCCTTGGATCTCCTTCTGCAAGGTCTAATCAATAAAACAGAAGAGATTGGTTTAAAATGTTTATAGACCCATTATACTGTATCTTAAAGAAATCTGTATTGTACCTGATTCTTCTTAATTAACAGTTGTACTGTGGGCAGGTCCTTTCCATTGTCGGAGGAAGCAGCCAATGGCATTCTCTCCTTTATCCAAAGCTGAAAAAAAGAGAAGTTCATACCTGTGTAAAGTAATAAACTTTGTATTATTAATGTAAACTTACAATTTCGTCCTCCAAGTCTCTGTTGAACTGGTGAGCTTCTTTGGAGGCCAATAGCTGCTGTCTGCGCAGCCTCAGAGGCTCCTGGAGCAGTCCAAAGCTGTCAGTTACTCTTCTTTGTTGGCCGTCGACTTCCATCAGTCCTGCATCTTCTTGAGAGAGTGCCTGGGCCTGGGTCTGCAAAGACTGCACCTCTTTCTCTCTGACCTCCATCTGATGCTCCAACATCTACAGAAAAACAGTACACAATTATGACAAGAGACACTTGACTCTATTGTTCTTTTAGGAAAACAACACATACCTGGTGCTTTTTGAGCAATATGTTAACACTGGTTAAGTCTTTGCCATAGTCGTCACTTTGGAGCTGACCCTCGAGATTTTTAAGCCAAACATCGAGAGCTGAGCAGCTCTGTGTGAAAAGTTCTGCCCTGTTGGCATCAAACAAGCACTGCGCTTTGGTGCGAGTGGTGTTCTCTAGCTCCTCCCACTGTTTCTGCAGATCCTCCAGAGTCTGCTCAACCACAGGCTTCAGCTCAGGCTTTTCTGCCACAAGAGCCTGGCCCTCCTGGTAAATAATGGAAGAGATAGCCGCATGAGTACAGCCCAAGTAAAGATTCACAAAAGTGAATAGCACAAACCTTGTCAATTTTATCGAGCCAGTCTTTGTTAGACGCCAGCTCCGCCATAAATGCCTGATGCTTCTGCCATTTGCTGTGAAGATTCCTAGCCTCATCATAGGACATATCCTGAGCGGTTAGCATCTTTTCATTGATCCACAATGTCAACTATAGAAAAAGGTGCACCTATTAACATTTTGGTGTTATATTTTCATATTTTCAAATGAAATGAAACATCATTTTACTTCTTGTCCATCTTGAAGGAAGTGCTGAAGCTCACGGTTATCTTTGAGCTTGGATAGTAACTCATTTGCAGCTTGTTTATTCTTGAGATGCCTAAAATAAAGTAAAAAAATAATGTATTTATTTGCTGTAGTTGTTCTGAAACTTAAACTTTTTGCTTTTGCCCTGACCTTTCCTGAATGGAATCCACTTTCTCCTGGATCTTGTCAGAGTTTGCATTGCCATCGTTAATGAGTCTTCGTCCTGCCTCCACCACACCATTTATCTTCTCCTCACTGGCCTCTGTAGTTGTGAGGAAATCCTCATGTTTTTTGATAGCCTCCTCTGCCCCCTGAAGACTGGTAGGCATCTCTGTGTGGGACAGCACATACTCCTACAGAGACACGAGTAAATACAAGATTTTGGTTATCTTTTAGTCAAATGCTTTACTTGAGAAAATAAGTTGTGCAGAAAAGGGGAGTGTTATACAAGTGTTTAAAGTAGCACTCAATCAATACATAAACAGTAAATGAATATTGTTTTTTATGAATGGGTGGTCTTCATAACCAGGACAGAGTACTAAGTTTTCGTTTTTGCTCTATTTAATATTATTTTTGTGGGTCTTGTGCACTTACTTGGCTGTTGAGAAAAGCCTCAGCTTGTTTTGCATCTCTGAGAAAAGTCTGAAAGTCAAATGCTTGTGCCAGGAGACTGTGGCGGTTCTCCCACATGCGGCGAAGCTCATGCCACCCTGTGTCCAGAGCCTGCAGCCTCTGGGCCAGGAACATGTACTGGGCATCTGTCTGACCCTGAGTAACTTCTTCGCCAACCGCACGCATCTTCTCATAATCTTCCTTGTAGTTATCCACTTCATTCTTGATACTCTCATGTTGTGCTAGTAGACTCTCAGCTTCGGGCAGAGAGGTGGGGATATCCTCTGATGCTATAGCTGTCTGGGTGCGTGAAAGCCATGACTGAAAATCATCCAAATCTCGAAGGAAACCTTGCAGCTTGCTGGCTTCCCCCAGTGACTCCTCACGGCGCTTCATTGTGGAGTTCAGTTCTTCCCAAACTTCCTGAATCTCTGCAAGTCTTCGCTGTGTCTCTCCTGCTTGATCTGGGTGCTCTGAGGCCAACTTTTCTGCCTCTTTTTCCAGGTCATCCAATTTTCCCTATGAGAACAAACAATTTCAATAGAAATCATTCTCAAATACCGTCCATTAGCTGTGGATATCTCCTCTATACCTGAATGGCCTCCAGGTCTCTCTCCATGCCAGTGAGCTTCCGCTGCAAAGCCATGACTCCAGCTAAGTCGTTGCCCAAATCCTGTGTGGACTCAATCACCTTGGTCTTCTCCTTCATCCATGTCTGGATCTCATTACATTCAAGATGGTAGTTCTGGATGTTAAGAGCGGAGTCCAGGGCTTGTTTCTTTTGGCCAGCCAGTAGTTCAAAGTCCTTCCATCTGTTAGACACATCAAATGCATATTTTAGATTTTTTCAAAATATTCTAAAATATTTCCAGTGCTACTTAATGTTTTCCCTCTATGTCTAGAAAACTCTGATAGCTGACCTGTTGTTGAGCTGGTCTTTGGTCTGGTGAATTTGGTCCTTGTTGCAGCTGTCTGAGCTCAACAGTTGTTCAGCCACCAGGTTCACATCATTAACCCGACTGCTCAGGTTGTTCATCTCTGGCTCTAGTGTCTCAAATCTACACATCACATTTACACAGTAACAAATGACTTTTTTTTTTTTATATTTGAATTGATTCGATAAGTTTCACTTACCTCTGCTGCACTACTTCCAAGTCTTCTAGTTTAGTAGGGATCTCCATGCTATGTAGCCACTGCTCTTTTTCCTCCACCCAAACCTGGCAGGCATCAGCCTCACTGAACATACGATAGAGGGCCAAGGCCCCCTCCAGTGCCTGGCGACGGGCTGCAGACAGAGTCTCCAGCTCCTCGTAGCGCTTTTCAATTGCAGGTAAGCGACCCTCCACCTAAAGACAATAAAACATAGATTTCAGATACAGTCAACACAAGTCAGACATAATGTATTAAAAGGACACCAACTTCAGGAGAGCTTGTGTAGGTTTGGGGTAAGGCCTGGGCCTGCTCATGCAAGGAGTCAATTAGAGGGCGGTGGCTATGGATTTCTTCCTCAACCTCTCTCTGCTTTCGAGCCAAAGATTGAGTAGAAAACTCATCATGGCCGACTTCTTGACTGGACACCTGTCGAAGAGTCTCCATTAGCCAGGCCTCCATGTCATTAGCATCGGCTTCAAACTGGTGCACAGCCACAGCTTCCTTCAGACGTTGCTCTCTCAACTTGGTTGTCTAGAAAAGACACATTAACAGAAGTGTATTATTTAGTCAAAATTCCCTTTGATAAGACAAAGTCAAAGTACAAATTGTAATGATGTCTACCTCCTCCAGATGTGCCCACTGTGCTCGGATGTCCTGGATTCTCTCCGTGACCTCTGGCGCTCCAAAGTGACCCTCATTTACTAATGCCTCTCCAGCAGAAATACTATGACTGAGCGGCCCATAGCGTGCAGCCATCTCATCCCTGAAAGCCTCATGTTTGCTGAGCAGGTGAAGAGCAGAGGAGAGGTCTCGTCCACAGTCTCCACTGGCCAGGATCTGCTCTTGTTCTCTGATCCAAGCAGCTTCTTCTCCCAAATCCCACATGAATTGCCACAAACGGCGTGAGTCTTCAAGACGCTCTTTTCTCATTCCGGCAAGCTGACCAAGCTCCTCATAGGCCCGACCCAACATGTCCACTTTCTCACTCACTAAAGCAGGCTCACACGGCTTGTATGCTGGATTTAGAACAGATGACAAAGGTCAGAGCAGTTCTAAACATTTGATAGAAGTACAAACTTTACATTAAACACTTTGGTGGACTCACCTTGTTCATAGGAAGTGAACCGAGTGGCTGCTGCCTGAACTCCCTTGATCCTTTCTGCCTGAGCTGAGATGTCTGCCTCCACCAGTGTGTGCTTCTGCAGCAGGTCTAATACATCATGTAAATGTTTACCGCTGTCCTGAGACTGTAAGCGACCCTAAAACAAAAAGAAAAATATGTAATGGAAAATGTAAATGTACTGTATACTGAAAGCAGTGATTCTAAACTAATCTTACCTTCATGTCAGCCATCCAGTCCATGATGTAACGCATCTCCTGAAACAGTCTCTGCAAATCACGGTGAGCATTCAGGCGCTCCCTTCGTGCAGCAAGGAGCTCTTTCAGGTACTCCCACAGTCGAAGCACATTGTCTCTCCTTGCAAGTATACGCCGCACATCGTGATAACTCTCTGCTTCTAACTCTTTAGCCACAGCCTCCACAGCAGCAACACGCTCCCAGTAAGCTCCAATGTCTGTTTCAATGGCCTCATGTTTACGTGTGGCTGCCTCAACAGCTCCAAGATCAGTCCCAAAATTGTCCTAGTAACAGAAGCAAATGTTACGTAATAACATTTATGGAGAGGACTTGTTTTTAAATATACTTTGACACTGTACCTGCGATACTAGTCTTTGGTTCTCACTGAGCCAGGTCTCTCTCATTGCTGCTTTGCGATCAAATCGAGCAGCAAGCATCTCTAGCTTTTCTTGCCGAATGAGCTCATTCCTCAGTGCCAGCTCTCGCTCATGCTCTGCCTTTTCAAGTCTCTCCCAGGCCTGACATAAATATTTTAATATTTAAAAAATGTTTTTAAAATGTCTTCTTAAGAGGTTGTCAGAAATTATTACCTTATTGATATCAGATATGAGCTTTCCTTCTCTTGGCATGTATACTTTCTGGTTGTTAGCTCGCATTTTACTCTGTATTGTAAATAGCAGAACTTCCAAATTTCCTTTCTCAGTGAATCTGTGGAGACATTACAATATGTACATAATCAACAATGTTCTTCAAAGCATTCTCACTGTAATAAAAAAAAGACTGCAGAATTAAAGTGAATGTGGTTTGACTCACTTGGGTGGTTTCTCGACAGTTCTGTAGGAGTTAAAAGCCTGAAGCTGATTCTGCACAGCACTCAAAGAGTTAGCCAGCTGTCGATCATTCAGAGTCACTATGGTCTGCTCAATCCACTGCAGCAGCTCCGACGCCAATGTCTCGTATTTATCAATCAGCTGGTCTGCTTCAATAGCATAGTCCAAAACCTGAGGCCAATAGCATGCTTTAGTTTTACACTGATGCAAGCAAAAAGACATAACTGTCACAAAGTTTCTCACCTTGCCAATACGTTTTCCCTCTACTGCCAGAGCCTTCATCTTGGAGAAGTAGTGGTAATACGTAGCCACATATGTAATAATAGACTTCTCATCAGGCTGATCAACATTAACATCTAAGAAAAGATGCATTGTGCATGTGCATTTTAATAAATGGCAGTGTAATAAATACAATGTGTTCTCATACACCACATGTAAGATCATTTTAGGCACATACCTTCAGGATCCAACAGTTTGGTTAATCCAAGATCCTTTTCAGCAATATTAAATGCATTTTGAAGATTGTAGTGGGCATTGGACCTTTTCAAGTTGTCAAACTCAATTAGGTCAGGTCTATACAAAAACACACATACATTTAATAAGAATATTTCTGATCACTCTATATCTCAATGTCATTATTTAGTGTAACACACTAAATACTAACTTATGATGCTTATGGGCCAATCTGTAATCCAGTTTAATTTAGTATAGTAAAAATCTCTCATTTAAAACTGTTATTAATGCCAGTAGGGTGTGCAAGTGAGAGCAGCCAGTATTAATCTATGTAGTATACAAGTGGGTTAAGGTTTCTGTGATCTAGGTCGTCTTAAAATATGAGGCCTACTGAGATGTGAATTGAAACACAGGAAACACAATAAACCATATTTTCATAAAACACAACTTCATATCATATCAGTGCATCTAGGAACACATAGTACAAAAAAGTGCAGGAAGGAGTCATTGACCTGTGTTTGTGCACGATAGCATTGAATGCCATGCCATCTCTCCAGCTGGTGGTGAAGTTGTGGATGTTGACATTAGGATATCTGCAACAGCCAAATCACACATTGATCATTAACCCTGAACTACATCTGTAATCAGAGGTCACATTAAGATAATCAAAATCCTTTTAAACTGCCCTTCTCTTACCCCGCAGTTTTCATTTGGCACCAAAGAAGAAGGGCATCTTTAGCCGATTTCTTCTCTTTGTTATCCTCTGTCTCCACACTGATGTCCTGAATCTGAAAACATTACAATGACGATATATTTTACAGTACAATGTAAAAATAACAATGTAATATAAGATTAGGTAGGTACATATTATTACATTGGCTAATAATTGCCAGGTCAATTACACTGCAGCAGTATTTATCTCTTTTCAAATTGGCACTGGATGAACTCTAAATCATGCAGAACTGAGAAGCCATGGTCAAGCTTCCACAGAGATTGCTGGATCCTGGGACAGGCCGCTGAATGAAGAGACAATTACCTGGAAGCGGAGGATGATGGTCCAGATGAGACCCAGTGTGAGGCGGTGGTTACCATCCACAATGTCATGTGACCCCATGTTTTCAAGATGGACTTTCTGTTCCTTGAGGAACTGCAATGCTTTGTCAACATTCTCCAGGCAGTGGATACGCATACGGCCCTTGGTGGGCTTTGGCTGCAGGGGAAGAGTTGTCAAGAGTTAGTTAGAATGTCACAATGTAAATTTTCAGTGAAATAAAATGCAGTGCAAATATAGATATTATAATATATAATTTAAATCATCAGAAGTAATATTTATTTTAACATTTAATATTTATATAAATATATATAATTAATCCTTACATACTTTAAAATGTCATTATTCATTTTAAATCATTACCATTCCTATGTAGTATGTGAACAGCTTTTTAAAGCAAAAGAAAAGAACTAGTGTGACATTAATTAAATTTACATTTAAGCTCTTTTGGTGTATACATGAACATAAATCATATTTTAACTAAAATTCACTAATTACCCTTTCAAATATTATTATATTATTGTGACATTTTCAATCCCAAATAATCAAATCAAAATCATTCCACATACTTTGCACATGAGTGTCACAAGTGAAAAATAAGCTGATGGAGCATAGTTGCATTACAATGTAGGTCATGAAAGGGGAAGTTTGAAGAGGTTTTCTGGGGGACACTGACCAGTTGCTCTCCTGACAGCACTTCCAGCAGACGGATTAACATGCGGCCATCGCGCAGGTCTGTGTACAAGTCACCAATGCGACAGGTGACTCTGCCCAAATGAGAATTTACCCATTTGGTGAATGTTTTCTTTTGAACCGCTTCACGCTCATCTGTAAAATACACAAGAGAAGATCTAGGTTGAGTCATGGTTGACCAACAAAGCACAAAATTTCACTACCCATTTCAGTTAATGTAATTCAAATGGAGTAATCAACACTCCAACTGGGAAGACAGTGAATAAAAAAATCTGTTAAAGCTTGAAGACACTGGCTATGTTTACGTGTACACCAAAAATATTATCATTATCTGATATGAGAAACTGGATATTTTTCTGATCGCTCAAACCCGTAAATTATGAAAAAAGGGGCAAATGTTAAATTATGTATGTAAAAAAAATATATATATATTAAGGACTAAAAACATAATTTTATTTTTCATTACCAGTTTTGATGACTAGATTACTTTTGTGCATGTAACATTAGCAAGTCATTTGTTTATTGAAGTTATCTGATTTTCACTGGCCATATAAATGTACAGACCATTTGTTACTTTTACTGACAGCTTTGAGATTACCCCTAGTTTAACAAAGGCAGTGGTTGTGGGTGCAATGCCAATTACTGACAGAAAAGCTTTGGTGTGACTATGCAAAAATGCCCGTGTGTGAAGAAGATTTTCCTCATTGCATTAAGAACTAAAAAGAGGTACAATAAATTAAGCTGTTAACAGCAGCTCTGACATATGGACCAAGGGAGTAAGAAGCTAATCCCACACCGCCACCTAACAAGGTGACCTCATTTCTAGGACACAAGTCTTCTGGCATTTAAAAGACGATCGGTGAAGCGTAGTACTTAATGCACAATGCTGTACACAAACCAGGACTGACTGAAAATAGATCATATCAAGCAGGTTTGCACTAATGACAAAACCAAAGTCCTTCCTCCGGCTGCTAATGAGATGATGATGCTTGGGATGAATGCATCCTCGCAAAAACACTGCTGATAACAGATACAAAATAATATTATAGCATAATTGTGTTGCACAAAGAAACAAATGAATGGTGACAGGGGTAATTCACTGTGACCGTTAACTGATTTTGAAATTTCAAACAGCAGAAGGGAGGGTGAAGAAATACCACAAGATATAACCGTAACCGTGGGCTAAGAACTTCCCCTTACTCTATTCTGATACTGGGGCATTGTATATGTATACAACTACTGACTTGTGGTAGAAGTAAGGTTTCATATGCTCCCATTATCAAGCAGACCAAATGCTGTGTTGGGTGAGGAGGGTTGCATTCTTATGATGGCTTGGTCATGTTGGGACAGCCCAAGCACTAGGTAGAATACAGAGAGCAGTGGTCCCTAAACATGCTTGTGGTGTTGATGTGCCTCTAATGACAAGGCTGCTGCACGACAACAGGAGCAAACAGAGCATTTGTGTTAGACATGTTTACTCATTGCAGCAAACACAGGCACCACCGGACACTGAGGTAGATAAGAACCGCAGCTGTAAAGAATAATGAAGTGTTTAGTTGGTGCAGGGCTGGTGCTCTCATGTTGTCACATTCAGAAGGCTGAGGGCCCAAACCTGCGTAAGAAAAGGAGCCATAGCTTCTGTATGTCGTCAGCACCTCTAAAAACACCTGAGCGACAAGCCAACATAGTTTCACTCTGACATAAGAGATAAAACACAGGACAGTGGGAAAATGTGAGCTACATACCCCAAGTCTCTAATTACTGCTAAGGCGTCTTTAAGCTACAGTATAATCCCATATTTTGTAGACACATGCACCTAAACAGATTTAGTTTCACACAGATTTTGATCAAGATAAAACATTAAATTAGATTTGCTAAATCACAATTTTTCTGTTTTCTTTTGAAGATGTATCTTCAATTATCATGTAGCCCAATTACTGTGTAAAGGCAGATTTGAACATGTCTAGTTAGTCACCATAAATTGGCTTCTCAGTAGTGAGATGGTTTAGGTTTACTGGTCCAGGGGGATTTAGGGTCAGATACCAGAGCTTCTTTTTCAGGTCGCTTTCTGTTTAACCTCCAAAGTCAGTCATTGATGA
>KN488626.1:0-19127 GCA_000787155.1 Scartelaos histophorus | reverse complement strand
CCCTGCTCTCTCTCTCTCTCTCTCCCTCTCATCACTCCTCATCATCACTCCATCTATATTTGCTGCAGATTGGGCCATTTCACATCTCCCTGTCTCTCTCTCTCTCTCTCCCTCCTCTCTTTGGCCTCTCTCTCCCTCCTCTTTTCACTCTCTCTCTCCATCCCTGCACTCTCTCTCTCTCTCTCTCATCACTCAGCGCCATCACTCCATCTCTATATCTGCTGCACATTGGGCCATTTCACATCTCCCTTTCTCTCTCTCTCCCTCCTCTCTTTGGCCTCCCTCACTCCCTCCTCTCTTCACTCTCTCTCTCTCTCTATCCCTGCACTCTCTCTCTCTCTCTCTCATCACTCAGCGCCATCACTCCATCTCTATATCTGCTGCACATTGGGCCATTTCACATCTCCCTTTCTCTCTCTCTCCCTCCTCTCTTTGGCCTCCCTCACTCCCTCCTCTCTTCACTCTCTCTCTCTCTCTATCCCTGCACTCTCTCTCTCTCTCTCTCATCACTCAGCGCCATCACTCCATCTCTATATCTGCTGCACATTGGGCCATAACAGCACAATTGGTGGCTGGAGCCATTTCCAGGCGGGGCCCATCCCATCTCGCTCGCCCTTCTTTATCTTCATCCCGCGAGAGAGAGTCGATCGTCCAGTCCGCCGCTCGGCCAAATTTGTACAGACTGCTCTCGTCCTCCGTTCGTCTGATCTATCGCTCGGCTGCCACAGTGAGGAGAGGCCATCATCTCACAGGGCTGGGGCTATAAGAGCTGAATGAGGCCAGCGCCGGGCCAATAAATATACTCAGGACAAAGTACGGCTAATGTACGGCACAAAAATATACCAGGGAATGTCTTTATTGTGCGGAAAATCTTCTGTTCTGCACTGGTAAAATACTCAAGTCTCTGGTTTTGATTTTGCTGAGAACTATATTTTGTTTATAATTTGGGAGAAAAAATGTGATTCATATAAATTATATAAAATAAATACAATAAGTACCATAACTACTGCAATTACTACTACAACTATTACTACTACTACAGCAAATACTACTATTACTACTACAGCAACTACTACTTCTGCTATTACTGCATCTACTACTATTACTACTACTACTACTACTACTACTACTACTGCATCTACTACTACTACTACTACTACTGCAGCTACTACTACTTCAACTATTACTGCTACTACTACTGCAATTACTACTACTACTCTACTACAACTACTATCACTACTACTACCGCTACTACTACTACTACTACTACTGCAGCTACTACTACTACTACTACAGCAACTACTACTACTACTGTAATTACTACTTCAATTATTACTGCTACTACTACTGCAATTACTACTAATACTCTACTGCAACTACTACCACTACTACTGCAAGTACTATCACTACAACTACTATTACTACTACTACTACTCCTACTACTAGTACTACTACTACTACTACTACTACTACTCCTACTACTACTACTACTGCTACAACTACAGCAACTGCTACTATTACTATTGCTGCAACAACCACTACTACTACTACTACTACTACTACTGCAACAAGTACTACTACTACTACCACTACTATTAACTATATAAATACATAAATGGACAATAGATACATTACTTGTTATTATAATTTAATAATTATCACCGTTCATTATGTATTGCAAGATGGGGTCAAAAATACTCTTGTCGTAAAGGGGGCGCACGATGTAACTTCTAAGGTGTAGGTGTACTTTCTTGTCTCCATGGCGTTGCTATTTCTTTGCTTGGAATGTTTCGCAGTCGGGCATTAAACTCATCTCCCTCGCATCAATCCGATCACATGTTTTATAGCTCAAAAATACCATAAAAAAACTTCCACAGATCCGACTAATAACCTGTCCTCACTGTGATGACCAAGTTTACTCCTGTACCATCAAATAATTAATATAATATCTCCATGGAGACAAGCCAGGAAGGTTACACGGTGCACCTTTAAAGTAAGCTCGAACATTTCCAATACAGATCCAATCCACTGAATTTTTGACGTAATAAAATATAAAATGTTACGTAAGAGTTGAGTTTGAAGTGATTTTTTTTAGTGGGTTCTGAATATGTTCATTACTTGCCCCATAATGTCCATTTGTTGCCTATAGAAGCTTTACCTGCAGGTGTAAGATTACGTAAGCCTTTGCAACGTTTCGCACTACGGGGAGAGTTAAGGGACAATTTCAGTGAGTTCCTTGCGACATCAGAGGAGCTGGTTTGTGAATGGACAAAACGGTGCAGTTCTGAGCCCAGTGTGAGCGCTGTATCTTTACCGTTGCATCATATTTCCTGCTCTCTCCAGCTCCTTAAGCTCAATTTCATATGTAAATCCCCTCTCGCCCCGTGGTGCCAGCAGCCTGCATGTACCGCCACTCGCATCAAAATATGGTTTCTTAACACTTCACTTTGGTCTTTAATATTTCACTTTAAAGGCTAAAAATTCAAACTTATTCAACCTGCAATTTGCTACTAGTAGAATCTGTAATTATTTAAGTAACACGTCGCATTTTGCAATTTAAAATGGCGACGTTACAACACAATCCTCTTACCGTCTTGTGATTTTTGTAGTAATTTTGCAGTAGTTCTAAGCGTTAATGCCAATAAAGGTTCGCACTGAGAATAAAATATTGATTCCAAATGAAAACCATACTTCAAAACACCAATTTAGCCAATTTTAGCCAAATGGAAACGAGCAAAATGAGGCTTGTGTTTGTGGAGATGCTGCTCACAGTAAAGACGCATGTTTATATCCAATCCACTTTACTTATACAGCACATTTTATAAACATGACGGTTTCCAAAGTGCTGCGCAGACAAATGGAAAAAAATAAGACAGTAAATCATAAATAAAAACCATAAAAATGTAAGTGTTAAAATGCATAAAGCTAAAAATGATAAAACTATGAATAAATTAAAATAAATACATAAAATAAATAAAATGCACAGAGGACCACACTCTTTTATGTGTTTTTTTTCTCCCAATAAAAGAAGAAAAACAAAGTTGCATACACATTTAATCAAATTCTGAGTCCAAAAAAGACATGTCCTGCTACTTTACTTTATTACTGTACAACTAGCCAACCGAGTTAAAGCTGCATTGTGTAACTTTTCTAGTGGAGAATCGATCAGCTGCTTGTTCTATATATATGTCATTGCTCTGCTTAGAATGTTCCACAGTATGGCATTAAACAGTGCAACATCACATCTATAAAATTTTATAGTTTTACAGGTCAAAAATACCTCAAAGAAACAGGCATTTTGATAATTCTTCTATATCTATATCTTCTATATCGATAAATCTTCTATCGATAATTAGCTTCTCCAAAATATCGCAATAAATATCGTACCGTGAGATGCATATTGTGATAATATCGTATCATAGAGATTTGGATTTTGTTACATCCTTAGTATTAAACATGATGAGCAAATTGAATCAATTTCCAGGTCAGATCTGTGCAGAGGTGACCCTACCCACAGTCACAATATGCATCTCGCGGTACAATATTTATTACGATATTTTGGAAAAGCTAATTATCGATAAAAGATTTTTTGGTTTTAAAATACCTTGACAAGATTTTGGTGTGAAGTATTACTGTCATAAAAACAAGAATCCAAGTAAAAAACATATTTCTTCATGTTGTCTGCACTGAAATGAATCATGGGATATGTAGTTCCTTAAGTTTATTAGCTGTTGCTACTGTAAAACAATGGATTTAAGCAAAGGAACTTGTCATTCGATATATTTGTGAGACGATATTTTGGTTATTTAACAACACCCTCCACCAGAGAAGCTCCACGATGCAACTTTAAACCTAAAACATGCCCAAACTGCTTCACAATCAGCCAACGCAACTGAGCACATGATTCATTCGAGATCAGATGTAGCATTTACATTTTAAGCACTTAGCGACGGGTTTTACATCTTAAAGTCGTTTTGTCCACGTGGGCGGAGCGTGCAGCCGTACAGCTCCGTCCCTCAGCTCCACTGTGTCCACGCACCCACAGACAGTGTATATATCTCTTTATGTTTCTCACCCAGAGGCACGAGCACCCACACCCTCCTCTCCGCAGCCATAAGCAGCCTTACATAAGCGCCAACAGCCAGCGTGCGGATATTAGCCACTGTGGAGGAGGAAGTACCCGGCGCTCCGGCTCCTCTGCTCCAATGGCTCCCACGACGCCGGCAAGTCACCGAGTCTGACGGCGGGGAGGAGGCAGCGGTGGGAGGAACAGCAATTTAAGGGTGTTTTTATATGAGATTTGGGTACACTAGACTTTTCTGGAGTTATGTTTTTAACTGTAAATCATCATAATATACAGTTTCTATACTTAAATCAAGACGCACTGTGTAACTTTTTTGGATGCACTTGATTGTCTTCATGGAAATAATTGCCACGTTTACATGAGAGCAAAGAGAAAATTAATTCTGCTTTAAAAAGACCATGCAAACAATCTCTAATGAAAATGATTAATCAGAATTAAACTTAATTCTGAAGTAAGTTGGTGGTTTATTCAGGCATGAGCCAGACTTGGAAAAAAAATCACTGAACATATATCGTGGGACCTAACAACCAATAGGCCGGGGGAAAATTTGGGGATTTTAGGTGTTCTGTGATGCAATCTGGGCAAAATATTAAGTCTAATTTTGGGATTACATAGAGGCTTTATAGCAAGGGATTTAGGGTGACAAGATTGCATTATATGGTCATACATGTATAATCAGTCATTTTTATTGTACATGATCATTAAGACCTGTGTTTTCCCTAAATCCCTAAACTTGGTGTTTACTGAATTATAACACAAAAGCGCAGGGCCGAGGTATCCTCTTGCTATCGATCGATACGGCGAGGATTTCCCACGCAGTGAATTCTGATTGGCCGATTCCCCTTCGTCATCAAAGCCTCGGAAGGTACGAACGTAGCTGATTGTCTTATAAGGAACATCTCTGTCGCTTGTGACAAATGCACGTGGCTTTGATGCAAATTCTTCTTGGTCAAAACAGACTTTATTTATTCAGCTGCTTTAGCTTGGGTCCAGGCTGTGGTTAAGGGCCATGCGCACAAGGCAGTTAATTAATATGCACAAGAAATATTACGAGGGCCTAGCATCTGTCAACAAACACCATGCAGACGACGACTTCCCGGCAGAGTTACTCAGATCAGAGTTTCCATCTTGTAATCACTTAATGACATGTTTGTACTGACCTAAAAACTTGCATTCTTACTGTAAGTGGGCTCGCCTCTCCGCTGACCTGATGCGTAACTTGGCATTTTGGTATCAAGTGCTGTCTTCGAAGTGTAATGTCATACTGTGGAACACTCCAGGCAACATCCCCATGAAAAGAAACAGAAGAAGGAATCTCCACCAGAAAAATTACACAACGCACCTTCAAAACATACGCAAAACTATCATTATTTTTAGCATTTTTAGCTTTCTCCCATGATATAACTTCGATCTCTCATCAAAAACGACGCCGGAGGAGTTTTGAGACGTCATCCGAGCATATTTCAGTATTTTAGTGATCTCTCCCGGGCCCTATTCAAACCTCCTTCCAATGCTCCACCCACAAACCAACGTCACCGATGCTCCCACGCGACAATTCTCCATAAATACACAAAAACATGATACAAAATTGTGCACAGCAACTTGACAAACTTGATATAATGTGCAGAGGTTTCATTAGTGTTACGCACAAGAGCAAGGGGGACTCTTCTAAAAAATTTTCATATCTAGCTTTCAGTGAATATAACCATAAAATATAACATGTAAATTTAAATATATTATGTGCTAACAGCTAATAAACCATAGATGTAAAATAGCATCTCTTTAAGGAAAAAAAGAGAAAAAGTACTAGTAATGAACTTATTAACTTTCTGTCGTTGCATTTACTTATATATGAAAACAAAATAAAGCAAAGACACATGGAATTTTATGTTAAAAGTGTAATTATAGCTTTATTTGTTTCTCTATTCATTTAATGTTTTGCGCAAATAATTATTTTGACTGTTACAACTGAGGAGCTTTGCTATTAGTAATATTATTTTGAGTAAGAATTGTTCAGACATTTTAACTACTTTTGGACACACGGTTCAAGGACTAGTCATCTTCTCGGACGCTTTGTCATGCGGAAAACAATGAATAAACAACTGCTGTCACAATGAACGTGCACGATGTACAATTTACGCCATTTTGTGGAAAATTTCTGGCAAAACAGCAAAACATCATCAAGCAGGGATGGGATGGGATCAAAAAATAGCCTTGGACACTTCCCCTTACAAACTGGCCCAGGGTAGAAAACTGAGGACCAAGGGGGGAGTTTTTGGACGCAAATCCTAAACCCAATCCTACACCTAACCTTAACCCTGGAGTTCGGGACTTTTCCAGAACGCACAGATTCCAAGTCCGGCCTGCGAATGCGACATTTACGGACCCTCAAACCAAAAACTTACACGGTGACGCTTTAAATTCAGGATTCTTCATCTTATTCCTCATATTTCAACATATTTCAGTGGTAAAACGGCACAAAGAAAAGTGTTTATGAAGAGGATGGAATGAATAAAAGTAAACGGATGATTTCTACGGCCAAACCACTTCTGGATGCGTCATTTCTCAGAAGTAGAGAAGACTGTTAGTGGACTATGGTGGAGTCTGTGTAAAAGGGTCAGTGAGCCACGAGGCGGGTTTGCGGTCATATCACACTGCTCTGTCTGACCGGGGATGGGCGGATGGGGGAGGGAAAGAAAGGATAGAAATAGAGAGGGAGAAAGGGGAGCTAAAGAAGAGATGGATGAAGCAAACGTTCGGAGACGAAAGAGGAGACGTGAAGTGTTCCCTCCCCTTGGCTGTGGTCCGGATGAGGCCGGGAT
The DNA here is from genome assembly GCA_000787155.1 of Scartelaos histophorus. Classification (NCBI taxonomy): domain Eukaryota; kingdom Metazoa; phylum Chordata; class Actinopteri; order Gobiiformes; family Gobiidae; genus Scartelaos; species Scartelaos histophorus. The sequence continues at coordinate 12,221 of KN488626.1, read as the reverse complement.
AGAGATGTCAGGCCACATCCTGTCTTAAGAACAAGAGGGAGGGAGAGTGGGGATGGAGGGAATAAAAGGAGAGAGAATGGGGAGGGGAAGGGGTAGACGTAGAGGGGGAAAGAGGAAACATGGAGGGGAAGGATGGAGGGATGGAGAAGGAGGTGGAGAAAAAGCAGATGGGAAGGGTGGAGTGAGTAAGGAGAGAGAAAGGGATGGTCTGAAAAAGGGAGAAAAGGAAAAAAGAATAAGAGGGGGAGGATAAGCAAAAAAGAGGATAAGATGGAGAGAGTGAAAGGGAGTGAAAGAGTGAAAGAGAGTGAAGAAGGGAAAAAAGAGGAGGGAGTGAGGGATGTACAGTAGAAAGATGGAGGGAGAAAATGAGAGAGGGTGGACGGCAAGAAGGGAGGGCAGGGAAATGGAAAGAGAAAATGATGGAAGGATGGAGAGAGGAAGAAAGGATGGAGAGAGGGAAAATGGAGAAAGAGGGATAGGGATGTGGAGAGTGAAGAAGCGAAAAAAGAGGAGGGAGTGAGGGATGTACAGTAGAAAGATGGAGGGAGAAAATGAGAGAGGGTGGACGGCAAGAAGGGAGGGCAGGGAAATGGAAAGAGAAAATGATGGAAGGATGGAGAGAGGAAGAAAGGATGGAGAGAGGGAAAATGGAGAAAGAGGGATAGGGATGTGGAGAGTGAAGAAGCGAAAAAAGAGGAGGGAGTGAGGGATGTACAGTAGAAAGATGGAGGGAGAAAATGAGAGAGGGTGGACGGCAAGAAGGGAGGGCAGGGAAATGGAAAGAGAAAATGATGGAAGGATGGAGAGAGGAAGAAAGGATGGAGAGAGGGAAAATGGAGAAAGAGGGATAGGGATGTGGAGAGTGAAGAAGCGAAAAAAGAGGAGGGAGTGAGGGATGTACAGTAGAAAGATGGAGGGAGAAAATGAGAGAGGGTGGACGGCAAGAAGGGAGGGCAGGGAAATGGAAAGAGAAAATGATGGAAGGATGGAGAGAGGAAGAAAGGATGGAGAGAGGGAAAATGGAGAAAGAGGGATAGGGATGTGGAGAGTGAAGAAGCGAAAAAAGAGGAGGGAGTGAGGGATGTACAGTAGAAAGATGGAGGGAGAAAATGAGAGAGGGTGGACGGCAAGAAGGGAGGGCAGGGAAATGGAAAGAGAAAATGATGGAAGGATGGAGAGAGGAAGAAAGGATGGAGAGAGGGAAAATGGAGAAAGAGGGATAGGGATGTGGAGAGTGAAGAAGCGAAAAAAGAGGAGGGAGTGAGGGATGTACAGTAGAAAGATGGAGGGCAAAACGAGAGAGGATAGACGGGAAGAAGGAAGGGCAGGGAAATGGAGAGAAAAAAGGATGGACGGATGGAGGGAGAGAGTTGAAGCAAAGATGTAGTGAGAGAAGAATGGGGAAAGAATTATTGTAAGAAAGGGGTGAGTGATGAAGAGGGAGGAGAGAAGGATGGAACGAGAAAGGACAGAGGGGAAAAATGCAGTGAGTAAAAATGAAGGAAGATGTGATGAAGGAGAGGAGGATCGAGGGATGAAATAGAGAGAAAGTTGCAGAGAAAGGGATGAAGGGAATCAGAAAAAGACGACGAAAGCACAGGCAATTACACTTCAACCACATCTTCTCCACTTCCTTCCCCCTCTTTTATCTCTCACCCCTCCACCCCTTTCCCTCCCCGAAGCGATCGCATGTCCCCCTCGCTTCGCTCCTCAGTTTCAGGACGGTCCCGTGGGCAGATCCGGTGTTCTGAGATTGGCGCTTCACTCCCCCGACCTCGCAAGGACGAACATCTCATTTCCATCACATGAAACCCAACCTCCTCTGGCCTCCTCCGGTCCCTCGCTCGGCCTCAGATCCACCGTCGCCGGCCGCCCTCTCCTCACAGATTACATGCATTTGGACACACTCGACTTTCTCAATCGCTCGGGCCACTAGGAGGAAATTCAAGGGCAGCGACGATGAAGGGGCAGAGACGTTTCGACAAAAAGGTGCAAGGGCTGGAAAAGGAAAACATTCTCAGCCGACTAAAGATCTGTCAAACAATTAGTCCAGTGGTCCCCAACCGCCAGGCCGTGGATCAATTGGTACTGGGCCACACAAGAAATAATGAATTATCTCTGTTTAATGCATTATCTGAGTCTGAATGATGTTTTATTTTGAAAAATGACCAGATTCTCTTGGTTAAGCCTCAGTCACTTTAGTGCTAAAATTTAACCCACAATCTTGCAAAATGAGTAAGAAACAGCCGTCTTTGTTAAGTTTCTTTGCAACACACACTAAGCCCGTTATATCCTGCGATCGGCTCTCTAATGAGGCAATGAAGCCTTCAAAATTGTTTCGCACCCTGGATTAAAAGTGGCAACTTCATATCCCCCAGGCCATGTTAAAATTGTCAAGCGTTGATCGGGCCGTGGTGATAAAAAGGTTGGGGACCAGTGGATTAGTCGACTGAAAATGGGGCGAAAGTTCTGAAGACCGTTACGTATCTCTATGTATCTGACCCAAAGTGCATTCACAAGACTACACCTGCGCCGGAGTTTATGCAAAAAACAACTATTTATCCAGAAATAAATCAAAAGGAAGAAAAGTATTAATTTAAGAACAGATTCAACTTGTGAATTTAATCTGATTTTTTACATGTCGGAGTTTATGCAAAAAACAACTATTTAACCAGAAATAAATTCAACTTGTGAATTTAATCAGATTTTTTACATATAAATACCAAAAAATACAGAATCTTCAGCGAACTCATTTACTGACTTCTCCTTACTATTGCTGTCCGTATAAATCCTTATCATCTACTGTCAATAAAATGCTTATTGGAGACTAAAACCAGTCACACACAATAGGATTTTCAGTCTTAAAATATTTTAACCCTGCGACTAAAAGCGCACACCACAGACAGGAGGAGAATCTCGTGAGATTTTAAATCTCCGATCACAAAGACTGCAGCAGGATACGTCTGCGTACCTCATAAAGCTATAAAGTTGTGAACGTGATCGCATCAGTTTTTTCCTTTCTACGGTAAAACAACTCACTCTGAGACTCTGAGGTGTTCAAGTCAAAATTGTGTTGTTATTTGTGACTTTTAAAGCATAAAGAATTGGAGGTAAAGTCCACAGAAAATAGAGTCACTTTCACTAATCTACACGTGAAGAACTACGCTCACCTTTTTTACTTTTAAATAACGTTTCAAACTGGATTCGCAGCTCTGTTTTGTGGCCTGGGGATGATTATTTCTGGAGGACAATTTCTATGGGATGAGATGCAGTGAGATGCTGCAGTTTAAATTTACAGCTTTACAAGAGGTGTAATAAACTCTCCTCATTATTTTCTCTATTTCCGAAGTTTGCATCTTGCACCTCTGAGTCCGTCACTCGCTCTGTTTTATCGGCTAGTGCTGCGGTGGTGAAGTTTTACTGTTATGATCCGACAGAGCGGCTCAGAGTCACACTGACACTACACACATGAGGAACAAACACACAAACACACAAGGAAACCAGCGCACACAAAGACACAAAGTAGAGTCACACCTCCCCGCAAACCACAGCCTAAATCTGTCAAATTATCCCAGAGTGTGTGGTGGCCTTTACACTAAACTACTACAGGTAATTGCAATAAAGAGGAACATTTTCGCACTTTTGGGTTCAGGACAAATGTTATCACGGATGCTTCAAAACTATAGCTATTCGATGCAAAAAGCTGAGCAGTGTCAAGTAGGACATAATGATAGGTACAGATTCAAGAGCGTGATAATACACAATGACCTGCTCAGCTGAAAATCGACTCTTGACAAACCAATCTCACCATTGACACTGACATGTAACTTTGTTCGCTTAAATCGCCAAAGTTCGGGTTCAAGTAAGTTCAAGCAATGGCTGTGACTTTCCATTACAACCACCTGAAAACTCCAAACCTCCAGAATTCAGCCCATAAAAGTGAGCTCAAAAGTAACTTCTGATGAAATTCAAAGTTAGGACAGATACTGGGATAAATGGAAAGTTGAAATGTAATCAAAAAGAGAAGGTACAAGATGAATAACCAAATTTGCGGCGCGATTTTCCAAGCAAAAATCTGAAGCTATATTTCTGGATAGTTCATTCTCATTTGGTACATTTATGAAGCAACACCAACATTTTGAAGGTAAATAAATGCATAAAAATAATAATATAGCTCAACACAATTTCCACAAGATGAGACGAGATACGAGATTGGGTCCACGAGAATGAGAAAAGACAATATTTTAACACAATTCCTATTAAAAATTCTAGATATATATTCTAAATTTCACAATTAATTTTCCAATTTTGGTCTCACTTTTTTAATTACTTGATTTCCTATCTTCATTTCCATTCTACTACTGCTTTTTGGAACTGTAAGATATGGAACAACTCACCAACATATGAAAGTTTTTTTGTCCAATCCAAATAAAAACACATGGGAAAAAAAATCTCTGATCATTTTTCTCATTAGATCTTGTACCATCCATCATCCACTCCAATACCGTTTTGTTGCAAGTTTAGTCTAAAAACTTCAGACAATCAGTATTCTGCAAGCAACAGCAACATTGAAAGTCTCCCAAGTTGAAGCAAAAGAATCCGCTGATCAAAACAACTGAAACCTACAATCCACACTGCAAAACGTTGAATTTTTCCAGGATAAAACAGCTTGAATTGAAAGAAAATGTTCACATGACAAGTAAATGTATCTACCAATGGAACAAGACTTTTTGGAATTGAAATACCAAAATTCATTCATTACATTTAAGATAAGAAAACAACAACTCTTTGCACTTAAAATAAGAAACAAAATCAAATCTATGTACATGTTTGAATCAAGAAAGAAATAATTATTCCACTGGTAGATAATTTTACTTGTTAAAGTTTAGGTTGGGTGAATCAAGAAAGAAATAATTATTCCACTGGCAGATAATTTTACTGTGTAACTTTTAGGTTGGGGGTTCATCACCTGCTTGTTTCTATGAATGTCATCGCTTTGCTTAGAATGTTCCACAATTTGACATTAAACAGCTGTACTTTACATTTATTCAGTTGCAGGTGATGTTATTGCTCAAAAATATGAAGAAAAACATGGATTCTGACTGTGAGCGGGGTCGCCTCTCCACAGATCTTGGTTTGGTTTGGGCTTTAAGATGATAGAAAGGTTTAATACCATATTGCGAATAAGTATTTGACCGTTCCTCCACCAAAAAAGTTACACACTTTACCACTTTTTAGTCAAAAGTAGTCAAATCAAGTTAAATATTCTGAATTTGGGTCATTTAAATGTTTTTAGGTATTAGTTTTTGCAGTGCGGTCTCGCGTTTCTCAACATAAAACACAAATGAATCACGTTCTGTACTCACCGATCGCCTCAGAGTCCTTTTTGCTCTCCTTCGCGCTGGGCAAACAGTTCTCCAGGTAAACTCCATTGTGAAAACAGCCGTCCACGGGGTTAAGCTGAGGAGGGGGATCCCAGCACAAACATGGCGTCTGCATTATCCCGCACGGCCTGTTGGAGGTGCTAGAGGCCAGGCAGTCCTCGAGCCACTGACACAGCATCTGACAGGCGGCCATACTCGGATTCCTCTTCCCGACAACTAAATATTCAGTCTTAAAATCCCCATCTCCGTCTGCGGTCGCTAACCCCGCTCTGACCGGCGTTTTCCGCATTTGTAAAAACTGTTTTCCCGCTTCCAGAAAAGCAACAGGCGCGGACGAATCGCACATTTTAACCACCTCGTCGAAACTTTCCATTCCCAAGTACGTACGAGTAGTTTCTAAAAAAGAATCGTACTGAAACGTGCGGAGTTGCGACGGAATGCAGTCCTCCATGGGTTTGGTAACTTTGATGAAAACAGTGTAGCGTCTCGGGTCGGGATTCTGCAACGTCCAAGAGCAAGGCACGCTGGGAAACGTAGTCGCCGATCTGAAGAAGCCGAAAAAGCGGTTTTGGACCAGCGTGGAGCAGGAGTCCGATTCCGGGCCGGACGGAGACGCATGGCAATAGTTTTTGGAGAGTAAAAAATGGACGAGATAGAAGAGAAGAAATGAAGGACGCAAGCCGGGTATCCCAAGAGCGAAGTCGGTCATGGTGTGGAGGAAGATGGAGCGCAGATTGGATTTGGAGGGAGTAATCCAAAGTTTTTACCAGGCCAAGTGAGGGAGAGGAGGAAGGGAGGAGTGAGGGAGGAAGATAGTGTTCTCAGAAATCCAACTTTTGTCCCATGGCTCGTTCGATCCACTCAGAGATTCCGTTCGAAGAACCTGTAAAAAAACAAGCACACATTAGCACGATTTATTGAAAGAAAAAAAAATATTTCCGGTGCATACTGAGTACACAAGGACGCATCTCTTTGACTTCTGACTGTACAGTTACATTAGTAAAACCGGCCTTGAGTGGTTCTTGTGCAGATTTATCTACTAATACTTTTAAAGATCACAAATTCTGCTTGAGTCTGCCATAGTTTTCAGCGATGACACCCGTGGATCACTATGCTACACATTTTAAATATCAATATTTAACTAAAACGACTTAATAAAAGAAAAAAATGTAGGGTCAGTGTGTAAAAGATTCAAACACCGACACCACAGAAAAAAATGGTCACTGATAATGTTGATAATTGTCAGAAATTGTAGCAAAAGGACAAGAAAACACACACCAAAAAAGGTTCAAATGCAAGAAAGATCAAGTAAAAGTGAAAAAATAACATAACACACTCAGAAGGCCTATGTCCAAGAGCTTTTGCTTAATTTTTCAATGGCGTTTTGTCAAAAAGGCCTTCATCAGATCATTTTTCTTGTTTTGGACCACAGTTTACAAACTCGTTGCCAGCCCAAGTGCTCATATCCCCCACTAAAAAAATGAGAGGACCCAAAGTGACGTCACCCCAATCTACAACAAGAAAAAAATGTTAGATAGTTACATAAAATAGAAAAGTACAAAAATCGCTTGACCATATCACAAAAAGCAAGTCCTTGAGGAGCTAGAATCTTAAATTGGTGAATCCAGAAGTGCTCTCTTAGTCAGATTAGCAGCATAAACATTATTTTTTAAGCGTCCCACTACTTTTTTTTTTGGTTTCATTGTCAGATTAGCAGTACTTTACTATTTTTCAAACATTCAGCTTTTCCTACATGAATAATACTACTGTAATAGCCCAATATAACATAAGATGCTTCGGCCGGAAAATGTTCTAACTGAGAGTCTTGGGAAACAATCATGCATTTAAAAAAAAAAAAAAAAGATTATAGGCCTGAGTTTGGGAAAATATCTAATCAAAAACTTTGTTCTGCAGAGCTTGGATTTGCTTTGCAGTTTGGACACTCCACCACACCGACACAGAACCGATAAGAAACGTCGCCTGCAACTCGTGTCGGAATAGCAATGCTAAAAAGTGTTGGAAAACCGGTACGTCTAAATAAAGAAATGTCGTAATGAAGGGATGTTGGAATAGGCAGCGAACCCCCAAAAAAACCCCAAAAAAACAGAATATGGTGTCTTGAAGATACTTAAACATGTGCTATTACACTTTTAAATAAAACATAGCCACATGTAGATAGTGTATTAACGTTTACGAAGTGGGTTTTTCAATGCTAAATGCGCGAACCTATGTGACTGAATTTAAGCAGAAAATCAAGCCTTACTTTTAAAACTTTATTTTCTTGTTAATGAGTCAATTTCCTTCGCCGCAACATTTGGTACGGGTAAGGGAGCAGATGCAAGACTGCCTGAAAAACTGACGTGCATGAATAATGGAAAGTCAGGAATTATTTAGAGTTTAATTGTTCACGTTTTAATCAGGTAGCGACGCTTTGATTATTATTTAGTTCTGCGATGCACGGTGTGGAACTGAACGCTAGCTCAACGAAATGGCGAAATGTTTAATGATTCCCGGAGCTGTATTTTATTTCAATCTCGCTAGTTTCATTACGCCTGATTTGTCTTCGCTAAAGACTAAAAAAATGCTCTGTTCAAATTATGCCTGTTTAGTTGCGTCATAGATAAAACTCTGGACTTCTTCTGCTTTCTTTACTCCTGTTTTTAAGTCCGTAAGTCATTGCTGGACTCTGCGGTTAAATTGTGTTCGCAACAAAAGTGGCTCCATTACCACAGCGTTCACCGAGGATAAAGCCTTCAATTGTTTACTTTATAAACGTGAAATCCTGTTGCTGGCAGCAGAGAGAGCTCCACCGCCTAAAATATATTTCCCAAACAAAGACGACATTGTGTAACTTTTTGGTTTTTCTACATTAAACAACTTTATCTTGCATTTATTCACTTACAGATTGTGTTTCAGCTCGAAAATATCAAGAAAAACACCTTTTTCAACAATTAGCTAAATCCGTGTATTATTTGTTTGTTCGTTTTTCAAAATAAAACCAAAGATAAGAGAACAAAAAACAGCTCTTTTCTTCATTATTCGTCTCCAAAGTGAAAAAAAATGGATAACAATTTATTTTTTTCAGTTTTCATTTTGTGTTTAAGTGAATAATGGAAAAAAAAAACTGATAACAACTGTTTCTCATTTCCCAAACTAAACTCATGTTGCTAATACCCAGTGTGGAGTCTGAGGACGGGACCAGGGTGGGACTGAACCGGGTCTAAACCAGGACTGGACCAAGCCTCTGTTACGAATCATTATCTGTTTTGTCATTTTAGTTTTGGAGACAAATAATGAAGAAAATAGTTGGTTTTTTCGCTTTCTTTCTTTGGTTTTAGTTTGAAGAACGTATCGACGAATGGCACACGGATTAAGCAAGGTCGCCTTTCCACAGATCTGATCTGTAACTTGGTCTAATTTAGCCTCTATGATGATAAAAAAAAATAGTTTAAAACACCACGATGTACCTGTGAAACAATCCGAAACTATAACATGAAGAAAAGCATTAAATAAATCAAAAAAAGTTACATCTTAAGGTCGGAAATTGTGAAATCGTTACCCCAAAGTGACGAAAAACATATTTAAAAGAGAATTAACGTCTCAAGAATGCATAATATTTGACTTGTGGTGATTTAACTCTATTTAACAATCCTTAGTTTAAGCAAAGTAACAAGACTGACTCATATTTTCGATAACATCTCAGTTGTTCGTCCTGACTCAGAGCCTAAATCGTGCACAGACATTAGCGGTGGAGCTTTGTGTAGCCCGGCGTGGTTAAGACTCCCTCCATTAAACAAGTTCACACCGGTCTGGTCCAGAGAGACGCTGCTTTCCTCGCACGCCGTCCTCCATCCTTCATCCGCAGCTCATTCATTTCCCCAATTAAGACTTTATTAATCACTGAATGAAAACACACCAGCTATTCCATGAGGTTAGTTTGCACGGTGATGAGATGCAGACCGCCACGCCACAATTAATAACTCACTTTGTTATGAAATTTAAAAGTATTTACAGGTCCAATGTTACGCAGAATTGACTCTTGTGAGCTTTGAGGCGGGTTTGAACGCTCGTAACTCGCCAAAAACACGCCTGGAGTTGAGTTTTGTTTCATTCCGACATGTTTGAGTAACTCTTTTGTATTTGTACGAGCATCTCCAAAGCTCAAAATGCTCTGTTCCACCTTGTGATGTCATGAAGAGATAGTTTTAAAGTTAACAGCTCAGTTTTTTGTTCAGCAGATATCGGCATTTCTGAGGCTGAAATCATCCAAACGATTCTGTTGTTTTTAACACAAAAAAGGGTTATTTTAACTATTTGAAAGTGAAATAGGGGTTCAAGTTGGAGCCATTTAGCAGAGTTGACATGGTTGAAGTTAATTTTACTTCCTCTAGTGTTAATTCAACTCCCCTTAGTGTTAATTTTGCACCTCAAACCCACCACATTAAACTCCAGTGAGAGAAAAACAGTTTGAACCAGTTTTGTACATAATTTAATCTTAAAATAATGAAAATAATGTGTAAAAATAAAATCTTGTTTTCTGTTTACTCTTAAAACAATAATATAACTCTTGATTTTGGGGTTAAACAGGAACTTTAGTCCACTTTAGTTAACATTACCAAAAATGCTAAATTAACTCTAAAACAGATGAAAACCCAGAGAAAAAGTTAAAATTGGTTCTGTGAGAATCAAAAATGGCGTCACTGTCTAAACGAAAGGCTCTTGTGATAAACTATTGTAAAAATATATAAAAAAGAATATCGTCATCTTCCTAAAATAATCGCCTAAGTCATTTTTTTGCCTAAATTTACTTTAAAAAAATGCCATAATTAAAATTTTGGGGGGAGTTTTTTGTGTTTCCTGAAAAACCTGAAAAAAAGACGATTATTTTAGGAAAGTGTCGATATGCAAACAGGCCCTTAGTGAAATTGTGGAGCTTAAAAACACCAATGGAGCACTTCCTGTATTACTTCATGACATCACAAGGTGGAACAGGGTGTTTTCAGTTTGAGGGAAGAGCTCATCATAAATATGCATGGTTAAAAAAGTGTTAAAACATGTGTAAGTAAAACAAAACACTACTTCAGGTATGTTTTCGATGGGGAAACAATAGCAATATTATAATATAGTTTGTAAAATAATATAAATTTAACATTCCATCCAAAAATGTTTCAGTTCAGTTTTCATTTTTCTGTATCATTCAAATTCAGAACAATTTAGGGCGAGTTAACATTCAGCCGTCACTGCATGTGGGTGTTACAAGAGCAAACTCACTGAAGCTGTTTCAATTGGCAACAAACGTTTGAAAAAGGAGAGTTCTCGAGCTGGAGATGTTTTACTTTCAAGAGTCTTAAATTAAAGAAGTTAATTAGAAAGGCTTTTATCTTGAGTAGACTATAGGCACTTAAAATAATGATGATATTTCAATTTATCTGCAGTTTCATCTAGTTTCAAGGGGCAAATAAAAATGAAGAGGTCGACTCATTTGTCTTTTTAGATGGAGATATATAGATACACTGGTGGGTTGTGTTACATTTGAAAATACATCCAGTAGCTTCTTTATGTTCCTTACACTGAGTACAAGGACAAGAAGAAGTACAAGTACTCTTTGATACCATCCACAGAGTTAGTTTTAGTACCTATAAGAAGCAATGTTTCATGCTTAAGTGATTATAAAGGTGCATAATGTACACTTCAAATTTCAATTTAAAACTTATATCGTTATTAAAGATAACTTGTCAAGAAAAAAATATCTTGCTGTATGAAGAGGTAATTTCACAAGTTTTAAATCATTTTCTGATCTGTACGTTGTCCCCGTCATCAGTGTGGAGCATAAACGCTGACTTACCCCCGACAGCCCCGTGAGACGAGTTCTCGCCCGGTTTTGGTGCTGGCGAAAGTAGTTCCGGCAAGTTGGCTGAGGTCGCAAAAATAAAGCATTTTTCTTCTCAAAACAACATGTGTTCAAAACAGTGATACTTTTGCATCACAAAACTGTTGTCGACGAAAAAGTAAGACAGCATTAACGTTCGGTGCTATTTTCTCTCCGTTCGTATCACTGCGCTGCCGCCAGGTGAAGTCACTTCTGTTTCACTGTGTTTACGGCTCGGAAAGTTAATGGCAACATGTCTGACAATGACACCGAGAACTTACACAAGCTTATGTACTTACCACTCTCTCGTTAGCTCTCTCGTTAGCCCTCACGTTAGCTCTCATGTTAGCTCTCATGTTAGCTGTCACGTTTACTCTCAATTTAGCTCTCATGCTAGCTCTCACTTTAGCACTCACGTTAGCGCTCACATTAGCTCTCACGTTAGCTCTCACAGTAGCCCTCATGCTAGCTCTCACGTTAGCTCTCACGTTAGCTCTCACGTTAGCTCTCACTCACATTAGTTCTCGTTAGCTCTCACGTTAGCCCTCCTGTTAGCTCTCTCGTTAGCTCTCATGTTGGCTCTCATGTTAGCTCTCTCACGTTAGATCTCACGTTAGCCCTCATGCTAGCTCTCACGTTAGCTCTCTTGTTAGCTCTCACCTTAGCTCTCTCGCGTTAGATCTCACATTAGCTTTCACGTTAGCTCTCTCGAGTTAGATCTCATGTTAGCTCTCATGTTAGCCCTCATGCTGGCTCTCACGTTAGCTCTCTCACGTTAGATCTCACGTTAGCTCTCACAGTAGCCCTCATGCTAGCTCTCACATTAGCTCTCACGTTAGCTCTCATGTTAGCTCTCACGTTAGCTCTCATGTTAGCTCTCACGTTAGCTCTCATGTTAGCTCTCACGTAGCTCTCACATTAGCTAAGCAAAGTGATTGTGAGGTCTGACTTTTTCGTCGACAACG
>KN488624.1:5931-30773 GCA_000787155.1 Scartelaos histophorus | reverse complement strand
GTGTGTGTGTGTGTGTGTGTGTGTGTGTGTGTGTGTGTGTGTGTGTGTGCGTGCGCGTGCGCGTGCGCGTGCGTGTGCGTGTGCGTGTTTGTGTGTGTGCGTGCGTGCGTGCGTGCGTGTGTGTGTGTACATGCACGGGTGTAAAAAGCAAAACAGCGTATTTTAAAAAGATTGTCCTTTTGTTTTTGCTATAAAAAGAACAATAGACAATACTAAGGTTTTGAAGAAAAAAGCATTCACTACAAGTATATCATTTTTAGGGTGTGCAATCTGTGCATGATGGATTGTGGCAAATGCCTTCACATATACTTAATTTTGAGAAGTGATAGATATTTCATAATGCACTTGACTTAATATAATATTTATGGGTAGCACAACCTTACAACTCTTATCATATCCCACCATTGGTGATTGTGTGCTGTGGTACCCTCTCCCCTCTCATCACCAGAGGGCCCACTCCCTGTTCACTTCCCTATATCTGCCACATCAAAGGATCTCATTACAAGCGGTGGCACCAGTCCTACACTGCACCAACCTGTTCCTACCGTCACATTCAAATAGCATCACATTGTATTCATAATAGGTAATGTCATGCACCACAGTGTCTGATGTCTCTCAGATCTCTTTGCTTTCCTCTCAACATCCCTCTCCCAGCTTCGACAGACGCGCCTCTATAAAATTCTCTTTTATTTATAGCTTGTTTGCTTTTTATAAGGCAGCTGTGTAGACCAAAGTCGCTCATCTTGTTTGATGCTCACATTTCTCATGTGTGATTACCAACTGAATCTTTCAGAAAGGACTGCCTGTTTAAAAATGTCTTTGGAAGATAGAAAAACACCTTCTATCCACAGATAAGGACATAGCTATTCACACATGGCTCTGCTTAAAAAAACGTGTTCCCCTCTTCTGTGAGTGCTACAGCTCAAAGGTGGGGTCCAATGTAAATCAATAGGACAGTGCTGAAGCTGCTCGGCTCATGCTTCCAGCACCGTTGTTTGACACAGAACAGTAAATAAACTGTAAGGCAGACTTTACTGGGGCCACTGAGCACAGTACAGATCAATCTGATAGTAAAAATAAATGGGAGGCATCCGTCAGTGGCATTTATCATCACAGAGCTTATGTGCACTATGAAAGCTTCTGTATAGTATGACGATTAGTTACGCATCCTCATTAATTCCCTTATCCAATCAAAAGAATGTAATCCAACCCTTAGGGTATGTACCCAAGTGTACATACTTACTTAATGTAAGCAGAGGAAGTGCAAGGACAAGTCCTCCGTCTCTTCCAAACAGTTACCCGACACTTGTGAGTAATAGATGAAGGTTGGGGTGCTTTTGGAAGGGGATGCTAGAGTTTTATTTCAAAGGATGTTTTGTTTTTCCCATAGAGGATTTATTTTGGCAGGGTTGTTACTCAAAGCGCTGCTCTGTCCTCTCTGCTTTCCCTTTCTCTATCTATCTCTGCCCTGTCTTCATCTCCATCCTTTATTTCTCTCCTAGGCACTGTCTCTTCCTTAGAGCCTCCCCTCTGTTTGATAAACTTTTGAGATTTTGTATAACAAAGCACACAAGAAAGGGCCGCTACAAGAAGAAAGGGACAAACACGGTGTGAAGGTGCTTTGAAGAGCAGAGCATCAAGCAGCAGATTAATCTCATCATAAAGTCACTGAGCTGATTTTGATGGGGGGCTTTATAGATTTTGTAACTTGACCACCTCCTTCAGATTCTCTTTCTTGAGATGAGACAAAGACAGGCAAACGTGCATTGGTTGATGTTTAGTGCTCTACATTTTGTGAGAGGAGGAGGAAATTGGATGAACTTTACATTTTTAAAACAATGTACAGTTTGAAGTCTTTTATTTAGTCCATGTAACATTGAATGATATAATAGGACCATTGTTGGGCTTTGTACAGTCCTTGAATGGCAAGAAAAAAAACAGGTGTAATGGAAAGAAAACCTACCTTATAGACCATAAAGAAGTCATTGACCTTGAGTTCCATCTCTAGTCATTTGTTGTGGAGAAAAAAGGCAACAGGATCAAAGATCTGCTTCACATCTCATTTTGAATATGAATTTAATATACAACAGCATTGCTTCAAAATCCAAAGTGTATGTTTAATAAGATCTTGAAAAACTGTGAATAAAGTGTGCTGGAGTGTAACTGAGTGATAACTCAGATGGTGTTTGCTTTCTGTAAAATCAAAAGCAAACAGCAGGCCTTCCTGAGTGCTGACTGTACGTGATTGCATATTTGTCTGGAGGGCAAATGGAAAGTCCGTGGAATACAAAAGCCTTATGCTATGTATCTTCCATTTTTTGTCAAGCCCTTTTGATGAAATTCAATTTGATGGCCCAAACAGCAGTAAAGGAGAGCTCTAATGGAGGAGTGCACACGCCAGGGTAAGGAGACCTCCCTCTGGGCCTGAACGCCCAATACACTTTATTGATTTTCTGTCCTCTCCTTCAATATCTGGAATGTGGCATAGCCAATAGATTATGACAAACATGCCCGCTAGAGACCACACATCTTCTAATTGAACTTGATGGAATACAGCTGAGGATCAAAGGTGGGCAAAATCTGGTGACATAGCAAGTTTCAGCTCCTGTCGCAGACACAAAGGGTGGATTCTTTTTCTTTTCACCCATCTCTTCACTTGTTGTCTTCATAGCTGTGGACAGCCAGGCTTCCACTGCACTGCTAAGCACAATGGAGTCAGTGCTTTACAATAACAACCTCCTGCCAAAAGCACAAAAAACAAGGCAGGAGAAAAGCTCAGTGCTCTATTTTGATGAAAGTAACAAGCACAGCTTGTTGTAAATAGGCTTTCTGAAGCCTGAGGCAGCTTTCTCCCCAGGGGACATGCTTTCTGCATCTCTCCCAGGGCTGCTGTCGCCAAAAGGTTCTCTGAGAGGAAAAGGAAGGCACAAACAAGTTTCAACTCCTCTTGAGGAAGGAAATCTGCTGTGGCTTGGATGCACTAGTTTACCATCCATCTAGATTAGCAATGACCGGCTTACTTACAATACATAATTTTGTACTGTATGACCTTTTAATGCTTTGCAGTACGGTTTACAGTCTTGGAGCAGGCGATACATTGTTAGCAAGGTGTTGAGCAATACTGAGAAAAGAGGTAGCTCCTCGTCTGTCTGGGAGCTTGTCTTGCTGATCCCAGATAACTCGGATGTGTGCTTATTCAAATGAGTTCAGCTCCGGGCACCCTCTTGCAAATCAGATGCCATCCGCTCTGGCATTGTCACACAAATTAGAAACGGATGTTTTAGGCAGAGCAAAGGTGCAGAGTATGGACTGAGGTGTTAGTGTCTGTTTACAGCTCCACAGGAAGCTCAGGCCTCACCTCTGTCACCTCTTTCTCTCTCACTCACTCTTCTATCTGCCACCCCATTTACAGAGTATTTTAATAAATCTCTTCAACCCTCTCTCTTCAGTTACCTTTCTGCCCAATGCTATAAGCCCCTCTGATCCTTTCCAATAATAATGGCATTGCCAGCCAATCTCTCTGAAAATGGGTTCAGTGCATACCTAATCCTATTTAATTACTTGGACACACAGGGCTCAGGACACACTCCTGAGGCACAGACCCTCTGTAAGCATGCCCTGTTTGCCCCATCCACCTCTGCTCATGAATTATGGATGTGTGAGGCGAGGGCTGATCATTCACTTGCTCTGTCATAAGGCGGGGAGATCTCAGTGTAAATATGGTGCCTGTCTGGGGTTGAGGTGCCCTATTGTGAGTGGTATTAAAAGCTCGCCTCTCTCCTCTTGGGCCTGAGCGCTGTGATGCTCACAGCAGGAGGGCCAGAGCTAATCGCACAGGCCTCCAGCACTGACCGCCATTATGGCTTACAGTCATCGTACCTGAAAGAGGAGAAATGAACAGGAGATGGAAGCTGAAAACCAGAGGAATGGGCTGAATCAGCCCACACATGCAGCTGGTTTGTCAGCACAAATACAGGATTACTCAGTGAACACAACAACAGGCTTGGTGTAATCAGATGTCAAAATGTACCCATACTCCAGCTGTGGTGATGTAATGGTGAAAAGACCTGAGCAGACAGGACCATAATGATGAAGGCCATGAATGCCAGGCACTGCTGTTTCTAACAAGGATCTGTGAACACTACATCTGGAGTTGAATCCTGTCACAGTGCTCAGCTCTGAGTGTAGAGGCGCACTGGATAAATCATACTGTCCACTCTGCTCTGTGCACTCCGCTGACAGACCTCCGCTCTCACTTCTGTCTATGATGTACTGCACTGGCTTTCTTTCTGTGCCAGAGCCTTTATGGAAATATAATGTTTATTGAACAGTCTTTGTTGGATTTAGTCACCAAAAAGTCATATAAAGTATACACTGACCACCTATAGTCTCTGTAATTGATGGTGTCAGTGTCCTCTTCTTGCCCAGGGGGAAAGAAGAGAGATGCTATGAGTGTCAGTAGTGAGATGGCTGGGTGATGCCTGTCAGGCCCTGAGCTCTGATTTAGCCTGGGCCTCAGTGGCACACATACGTCTCATCTTTATCGCTCCAGATTTTTACCTAATCTGTATCTCTCCCCCTGGTCTCTCCTCATGAATCTGTCATAAATCATTTTTGGATTCCAGTCCCATTTGCAAAAGCTTTCATAAAAGTTGAAGAATAGGCATCAGATATCTAGACTAAATAGCAATCAAATTGCACATCAAAAACTGTAGTTTTGAATCCATAATACTCACCATAAGTGTCTTTTCTCTTTGATTTGTCACTGTGGTACCCTGAAGGGACAAAAGCTAAATGTGATGTATGCAGATACTTGAACATCTTAATAACTATTGCCGAGAGCTGAGCAAAAACACACAAGCTGGGCCCACATGCCTTGTTCAAAATACAAAACTGTGCATTAGTTAATATATCAATGTTTAAACAATTAAGATGATTCAAATGAGAAGCTATAATCCACCCACGCCAGGTGTCCATTTGCACTTATTACCTTTCATCTTATAGTCACTATTATCTACAGGTTACACTTATTAATTATACACTGTGGCTTAAAAGCTTTTTTCCAGCTCAAAACAACTAATTACATGCAATAATAAACTAAAGTGATGATTGTACTAAATGGAACCGCACCTATCTGCCTCCATCTGTTAAAAAACACTGCCTTATTTTTAGAGGGCTCTTCATTTCCACAAGTATCATTGAAAAATTCTGTCTCCACAGCAACGGCAGACTCATTACATTTATGCCGCTAATTGCTAACTAGCGCCACAATTGGCTGTAATTGCTTTGGGGACACTGCTAACCCCTTGGTTGGTATGCAGCAAGCAAGGCTACTACTCTGTTGTTGGGTCGTACAAAGGCCAGAAATGAAAGATATTTTGATCAAAAACACACACCCTGCTCTGTCCTTATTCTGAAAAACCAACATAATATGAATTAATAGAAGTTGTTGATGATTGATGGTATTTGTGTTCAGCAATATTTAGTCAAATAAAATGTGATGTTTATTCATGAGGTATGTGATAAAACAATAGATTTTTATTCCCTCATCTGATGGTAGCACCTGGGACATTCAACTCAAAAAGTTTTATAAACTAAAATAAAATCAAGTAGGTGCAAAATTCAAAATCTTGTTGCATTTTAACATAGAAGTCATTACCCACTTAAAAACTCTAACATTACAACCCAATTAAGGAAATAAACAGAACCTGCACCAGCTTTGACTATATACAAGACTAGTCATTTGCCTTTTATACAAATCGGGGCTGTTTTGAATGTCATTATTGTGGTCATTAAAACACACAAAATGGCTTTGCTAACAAAACCACATAGACTGTGAGGTGTGCTTTGAGGCCGAGTATGCTACATTCACATGTCAGAGTGAGCATGTTTTACTGTGTGTCTCTGGCCAGCCGCTGAACAAACCCAAACCCCTTTGAAGAGCGAAAGGCTCAAAGGCTGGAGAGGCAATCCGAGAAGTTCACAGGCGCACGGGGGAAATTGCCTTGAACCTTGAGGTGTATGAAAGTGCAATTTGTGTCCCATCTGTTCTGCTTCCCTTCCATTAGGAGGAAGGGTGCTCTGAGGCCACAGGAAGAGAATGCCCTGTAAGGATCGTTGGTGCACACACAGAGGAGCTCTTGTGGTTTTCATTTGCCAGACCAGTCATTGCCTTTTCCTCTTTGTATTGTTAGACCTTTGAATGTCATTATCCCGGCCCTATTTGCCAATCCGAAAAAAATTGGGGGAAAAAAAATATCACTGGACATCAAAACCAACGGAGTAACTGTGGATAAATCTGGCCTTCAGCAAATACAGAGTTTAGAGCTAGATTGCATTACAGAGGATACACTGCAAAATATAAAAGGTAATAATTATTTGTTGTTTGACAAAAAGAAACTTCACTTTATAGAAGTCAGTTCAATTTGTTATATTAATGGCAACTTAAATATAAAACAAAAAGTGGATGGTAATCGTCTCACCATTAGCTATTGTTGTGTAGGGTGTTGCAGACTGATTACCAGTATTTACACAATGTTGGGTGGGTAATTCTGCTCAGTTTATATTCACTAAAAGATTTTAAATTTTAGATTTTTTTTCTCTTTTTCGTCAGTTTTCGAGAATGGATAAATCTCTGATATGAATGAATGGATGCAGAACAAAGCTCTTTGGGGATGTTCCTGTACTTAATCTTAAATCTGTCTGTCACACTACTTTAAAAAGTGACTGAATCGGCTTTTTCAACTTTTTCCCTTTTGTACAGTAGAGGTGTTTTATAGATACAGATAAAGTAATATTTGTATATAATTTTAGAGCCTTTCTGGCACAATCTTTATAACAAAGATAAAAACATTATGTCTTTACAGATAATATGACCAATAAACAATACAATTGTATCTTTAATTTTTGCTTTCCTTATATGGAAAATATTACAGGAAATCTGCACATCTGAATGAGGTTCAATATTAAATCTTTCTGCCTTCACAAATTTGAAATCTATTTGAAGTCAAAGAAATCCTTGCATTATTTAACTGATTAAATATTCTTGTATTTGTCTATCATTTCTTCAAGGATTTGCTTTTTGCATGTTATTAAAACAGCCTGTCAACACTTGAGAGGAAGCCATTTAAAAGCTGTAAGGTCACAGGTGCAAATACCACAACCCATATCCCACTGATATTAGCAAATACTAATGGCACCTCTCAGAGAAAAGCTCGTCTCGACAAATTGATTTCTATGTGTGAGCGCAGCCCCCAGAGACAACAGCTTCTAAAAAGTCTTTTGTCACACACAAGATTGCTAATATGGTGGAAAAGACAAAAATACACATGCAGAAATTGTGTTGATTTGCATTAGAAGAGGTTATGGGTTACGATTATAACCAGGGTTTATACAGCGGAAAGTGCATACAATTGCTATTGCCAACTGTGAAACAAATGGCATCTATACTGAATAATTGAGTCTGGGCGAGAGATGTGTGATTTGCACACAAAGACTGACTGACAGATCGAGAGAAAAGAGAGGCAGCCAACCTTTAACAGCGCTGCCAGAAAAGACAGTAAATGGCAAGTTAGATTAATAGATTGGCAAGGTCTCACAGTAGATGGGATAATAATTCACCAAGCAAAAGAAAGGCAGCGTTTTTGAGGTCAGAGTTGAGCAGGGAAGAATGATGAAGATAGAAATATGAATATTAAATAATGTAGCTAGATTCTCTCATGACACAAAAAGAGGATTTGGTGCAATGGGGCAGTCAGAGGTTGAAAGCAGTGGTGGAGCAACATAGAAATGAGCCAGGTTGAATGAAGTGAAGCGTGATGAAGGTAAAGAACAGTGCGGCATGCCAAGTCCGACAGAGGTCAAAGCCTTGTTAAAACCCAGTCCAGCATCTATAAAGCAAGTGTTCACCTCTCCCTAAGTCTGCAGAGCTGTTTTAACCACCGTGTCACATGTAAATGAACACCTGGATTTGACTAAAAGCTCATTCACTGCCGGCTTTTTACACCAAATCACTCTGAAAGTCAATTATGTCACGCTGAAATGGGAAACGGGCTATTTAATTTTACAAAGCCACCTCTAACACGGGCTAATTGCATGCTGCTTATTTCGGCTGGTTGCCTCCCTCGTGAGGTGACTGCACGTTTGAAATCTTTGCCCCTAAGACCTTGCTTTCCAGATATTTCTCTGATCTTATTCATACTCTGTGCTTTGAGCTCTGAAGTCCTGCTGGGATTGTTAACTAGCTTCCAACACAGACGTTTAACCTGCTCCCTCATTTAGTGTCCAAAGTGTTCATTTATAGATGGAGTATTTTGCCTTTGGGATGTACTTATATTTGCTTATCAACTTTTCTACTATGACCATCATTAGAGTCATTTTGATAGTGTTAATGTTCCTTGTATGAATGTTGTCTACATTTAAAAATGTCTTTGTATTTCCAGATAATGATTCAGTGGCATCAACAGCACTTTGTTAGGCTTTAAGTAATTGGACTCGGAATCCAATGAGACAGATCGCAGTGCGCAGTGATTACTTTCAGGAGAAGCAGTGCTCAAGTGTTGTAGAGAGGTTGTCTCTAATGTGATTAGCTGTCTGTTTTTCAAATTAAACACACAACAATAATGGAACTAGGGACAAACTATATGCCATTGTCCTTCAATGGATGTCTCCTCGGATTCTTTCTTTACAGCATTTGTTCCACCTTTGTTATGAAACTTTTGTGTAGAACTATTCCTAGTAGCATATTAACCCCATTGTTTTAGCCATTCTTTTCATGGGCACTATTAAAACCATCATTGCATTAGATTACGCTGGACAATCCCCGTCTCAAACACTGATTACTGGGGTGTGCTTGTTACTTTTATATTACATCAAATGAACTATAACATGTGGACTTTTGCATTGCTGTTTTTCAAAACCAGAACAACAAAAGAGTCTGAATGTGTAAGGGCACTGAGTCAACCTTATGTGTGTTTGAGGAGTAGGCAGCTCAAATGCCTGTGGCTCTGGGGAGCTGTCAGGATTGATAGTGCTCTATCACTTGTGAGCGGAGGTGCAAAATTGGGCTGAGTTGAGCAGTGCGCAGAGTAGAGGATGATGGTCCCTCTGTCCACTGGAGCCTGAATGACTGAGATGGAGAGACATGGAACATGCTCAACCAGCTGCCGCATGACATGAAATAAGAAAATTGTATTCAATATGCAATACAAGACATTATACTATCTGACCATGAAGTAACACTTTGTGGTACAGAAGTCTTAATTGGCATGGATTAAGATGATCACAGACATGTTGAAATCAGCATGAAAAACCTTTTGAACATTTTAAAAGGCCATTGTGGAGTTTTACTGTGGAACAATAGTGTCCATCATCACCACACCAACAAGACAACATGACATTTTAACTCCCTTCCCTTTTTTGTTTGTATCTATTGTGTCACTGCAGTGAAGCAGAACTGTGAGGCTGTGAAATCAGTTTGTGCTGAAATAACAGTCCCATCCCCAACTGTTGTTATTCATATCAGAGATTCTCATGTTTATTATTGTCTTATGAGTAGAAGTCCTGTGCATTGGCTTTAAAAGGGTCTCCTCCCCTGACTAAGTGTATTGAACGGCCTCACCTGTCACTCACACCAGTGGAGACCTTACAGCGCTTTGTGTGCAAAGAGGTCTGTATGACATGTGAGGCTCTCCAACAACAGGAAGATGGCTGTGTTTCTGGCAGACCTGCCCAAAGCAGCTGCTCTTTGAAAGGAAGGAACAAAGCAAGCAAACACTGTCTGCCTACACTGTCACTTGACACTTTGACAACATAAAGAGTTTACAGGATATTAATTGTTTTGTTTTACTTTTGAAGATTCCACTATATGCACAACTTTCATGATCTTTTTTTCTTATGCAGAAGTAATTTAGAATCAAAGTGGCACAAAGTCAAGTAGGTATTGGACACAATGCTGCAAGATGTCTCTTTTTTGTTTGTTTGCCAAGATTCAAGTTTTGTAAGCCTTGCTCCATAGTCTTATGGTCATATGGTGCAATAGAAGACACAGCTCAGTTCCTGTAAAGATGGGAGGCTGCCAGCTGCCGGAGAAGAGACAGACGGATGTTGTAAATGGAGCAAAGTTGAGCAGTATCTCTCTGTCTGCTGTGACTGCTCTGCCCTCTGATCTTTGTCCGGCCTCCTCCTGCTCCACAGCATTTGGCTCTCAGTGCAAAGTCTGTAGAGACTCAGCAATTACAATAATCCACTATATTGCATATTATCTTCATGTTTCGACATAGATACACACTCAAGCTGTGTGAAGAGTCAAATCAAGGGCCAGCTTTGTTTAAGATAACCAAACTCCTCCACACATCAGAGCTAATTTTACTTGATGGATGAAGCTTGAGGCCCTTTGCCAACTGCTGTCAGTGCTGTGATCTTTTTTATTGCCTCTGTCAAAGACATTTAACACAGTGGCCTGTTAGAGAGTCACCCTGGCATAGCTCACTGCAACATAATCTCCTCTTATCGAGTTTTTTCATCTAACGCCTTATTCTGTCTGATACTTTAGGCCCTTGCTCCATCATCCCCTACCACCTCTGCGTGCCCCTCACCCCTCCTCCTCCGCCCCCCGTGTCCTCTAACCACTTGACACCTTTTCAGATTCATCCCCATCAGTTGGCAGACAGCATGCATTTCACTCCGGGGGCACAATGCAGCGATCCCCACCAATCAATGGCAGATAAATCAATGCTATCTCTATTTCCATGCCTCTGCCGCTATTGATTTTTTGCCCTGTTACTTTGCTGTTTGTGGAGACTTGAACTTTGCTCAATTTAACCGAGTTCACTTTGAGGAACAAATTGTAACAGCGCACAGCTTTCAGTTTTGAAGGCAGACTGATGTTAGCCCCGGGAATGAGGGTATACTGTTTCCTTTAAACTTTATTTATGATAAGCTCAAACCAAAGTGCTTTTTACAGAGGCTGGGCTTAAAGGCAACTTGAAACCATTATTGGCTGAGGGCTTGATAGTGCACTCAACATGAAATACGTCATTTTAAACTAGAGATCATATTATGTAGGAAAAGCATGTTATAGTCAGTGGGATGCATACCAGTTCGGCATAACACCACTGACAGGTGATGTGCCTTAGTGATCGGTATAGTAATGGACAGCAGGTGTTTATCAGTTTGTTCTAAATCTTAGTGGTAAATGAATCCTTGTTCTGCAGTAGATGTATCAATCCATTTCTATACTCAAAATATTTCATTTAATTGGGTAATGCTGCTTCAGATGTGCACAGTGCATCCAGTTTTGTTAAGTAAGATGCTCAATAGCTATGGACTCACAACATCATGACCAACATTAAGATGTAGTTGCTTCCTTTGCTATGCCTGATTGGTCTTTAAGTTACTTGGCAGCACAGTATATTCCAATCTCCTGGCCTGTCACTTTGAATTGCTTCTGGAAAATGCAAGACGTAGACATATTATTTTGAAAAGTGCATTTAATATAGCCCACAGAAAATTATCCACTGGGATATTTTCTGTGTCTCTCCCATAAATAATTCATTGTTTTTATATGCCCTCATGCTGCTTGGGGGATTGGAACAGCTGAGTGTTTTCACAATGTATTTATGTCCAATCTTCAGTGTATTGGGCGTACGCTAATCAAACCTCAGTAAACATCCCTTGAATGTTTGTTGAGTCATCTGCTTATCAGCTAATCAAATGGCTTATTTGCCTGCCTGCCTCATCTGCGCTCTGCACTGCTCTGGGTATTTTTCAATTAATTGTTGGCCTGTTTGATTGACTATACAGCCACACAGCATAGGTGATATGATTGAGCTCTGCGGGCTTTTAAAGTATGCTTCAAAGGCTAATCTATGTATGAAGCTGTTCGGTCTGTGATCCATATGTTGAAACAATGACATAAATGTATAAGTCAGAGAGAGTATTTCAAAGGCATAAGACGGGACAGCGACATGGAGCTGCCAGGGATTGGTGAGCCATCAGATAGCGCAGAATTGATGACCTGGCGCAGGATGGATTTCTTGGAGCGGCCTGCCAGACCGAGGTAATACTTTCAGGCTCTTATCAGCGCTGGCATAAGCTGAGTGCTGCATCACCCACTTCCCAGCGTCAGCTTATTATGAGAGCCCGTGATGTGTGATTGCTGCTTGTACTGCCTTTGTGGATCCTGGCTCCATGTACACACACTCAAAAAGAACTCAAGAACTGCCACCACAGTGGATTGCATGCTGATGTCTTATTTTGTGAAAAGAAAAAGGAAAGATGTGTTGAAATTCTGAGAAATAACCGATGGGATTCAACATGAATATGTCAAATACAATGGTGCATTTTAATGGGTCCAAGATCGAAATATATAATAAATTGATCTAAGAATGAATGAAGAGTGAGGGTATGAAAAGTTAAACACAACAGTAGGTCTACTTTGGTGTATGTACAAAAGCGTTTAAACTGAAGATGAAACATAGCCTCATTGTTATTGACACATAAATGCACAAATTAACCTTGATTTACCTGCCAACAGGCATAAGTCACAGGCTAAAAAATGCTCAAAATGAAACGATACCCTTAACCTTGAACTTGATTTATTAAAAAGAAGATAAGAAATACCACCCATAGGCTATTTAGGTCTCTCTACCTCCTGTAACGTTCTTAAAAATTTTATTTTGTTTTCGTGAATAAACAACGTGGTTTCAGACGCACAGACGCCGGTCATCTCTATGGTAACAGCCTTCAATTAGCCATGATTGGCCAACCCGTGGGAATGTTTCTATTCCCCGAGTGCGCTGATTGGTCGGTGGGCGGTCTGCCCGAGCTGACAGTCTGCAGCGTTCCGGGTTATTGTCAGTCTCGGCAGCTCAGCGCAAGGGCAGGACTGCATCCCGGAGCTGGCCGCTGGAGCTAGCTGCTCACATTAGTATCCATTTATCCGAACGACGAGCCCCAGTGTTGGAGTGCTGCTGTCGAGGCGCACACTCCTCCTGGCGCATCACCTCAGGTCCAGACATCTCTACCGGCTGCTGACATCGCGGAGAGAAAAGTGCGGAGCCAGGAAGCTACTCCGGGATTTTTACTTCAGGATTTCACAGGCTCTGGCCCAGCTTTGGTTTCAGGGTACTACTCCGCATCTTTTATTTGAATTACGGTTTATCTAATTTAACAAAGCAGATGGACCACTTTATCCGCGCGTAAAAGCTGTGCTTTTGGGATATTATACAAGAGCTCCGAGACCTTTCACTTTCTTCCTGAGATGAAGACCGTGCGCGCTTCAAGAAAGCTCTGAAATTACTGACTCGCACTTGGGTCCTCGTCACCAATTGGGAATCAAATGTAGAAAAGGGCAAAGCTTATTAACTTTGCATGCGAGGCTATAGTGTGGAATCTAATTCGCAGGGTTCCAGTTCCATTTGCATATCCCTGGAAAAGGAGGAAAAACTGGATCGACGTTTGATTCAAACCTTTTGGATTGTAGAATGCATCTCCTTTAATCTGGACTACACAAGTATGAGGCAGAAGGAACAGTGAACGCTCCTACCTGCATGGAGTTTTAGTCTGCACCACGGAGCAATTTATGGTAAATGTTTTATAAATATTTTATTTATTGTTTTTATCCCGGTTCAGACCAGTAAAGACCACGACGCGTGTGCGGTGACAGTCAGACTCGACCCGTTCGGAAAACGAGTATTCCCAGGATGTTATTCACATAATGATGCCTCAGATTTAACGTCTTTGTCATTTCGAATGACCCACAATAAAGGAAGTGTTGTAAAATCGACTTGTTAGAGCTGCTCCCGAATGGCAATAAGAGCTGCTTTGATGTGTAATATTGGTCTTTTCAAGTACAACGTGCAATTAAATGTATTGTCGTGGGGATTGCGCCACAAGCACAATATATGGCACCAGTAGAGTGCGGCTACAAGAAAAAGGTGTGATTCTCTCGTGTAGCGTCGCCTCTGTGCGCCACTTCTATGGGGGTCGTTTATTGTCTGCCACAATTAGTGAATTCTGTCTCCGGAGTGTTAATGACTTTATGGCATACTGCACGTTGCTATTAAAACTCACGAGGACGTGTGCGTAAAGTGGTTAAACTTTTGCCTTTGTGCTTGGATCATGGATGATGTTCCGGCATGTGGCAAATAGGCAGAATGTCACTACATCGTGAATTGTCCTGCAAATTTGTCTTGTGCTTCGCAGATAATCCAAGTCTGATGACGTGTCTGTGGATAGAGTCTGTTTGAAGATAAAGTCGGGGCGGTTGAACTTTGTGCTGGTGGCTTGCTGAGGTTGCTTTGCATTTAGCTCCATCTCTCATGCTGCACATAAATGAGGCTACACATTATGCTGAGTGAGCAGTAAAAAACTGCACAGTATGTTTTATCATTAGACTACAAGCATCCTCAGAATTCATCTTCCCCTGGCCCAGTCGCTCTCCCCAGGCAGCAGCAGACAGGCAGCTTACTGAATGTAATATGGGCCCCTACAGCAGCCCAGGCGCCCCCACAGTCAGGGCACCTGCCATAGAGCCTCCATGGCTCTATTGAATAAAACATCCAGTGATGTATGAGGCAGGGGCTGCACCCGAGGGGGCAGAACTGCCTCATTTACTTCTTCCACTCTGCGCCTATGACCTGCTGAGCAAATTGTGCTCATATTAGCTCTGCGGCTGCTCCTCACCTAAACAAATAGTCTTCCCAGCATAATGCTTGCCTTAACTCAACATGAAGGTTGGACAAGGCAGGGGGAACTGCATGGCAAAAGGCTTTAATATCTGGGTCATTGAATTATGTTTTAGAGTTCTTATTTAGCCTTTTTCCTTTTATTTTATTTTCTGGCTTTCAGTTGGATCTTTCTCATAATAGGTTAGAGCTCCAAGTGTAATGCTGTGCTCAGATCTTGTAGAGAATGAGAAAGAGATGAAGTATCCACATTAACCTATGTATAATTTCTGTATGTCTTTCATTTTTGTAAAACTGTGATTCCGTTCTGTTCCGTATTATTATGGATGCATCATCTATCTCAAAAAACACATAATTTTACTGGTGTGATTGTAGATTGAACTGATCTGATCACTTTTTGTTATTAAAGTTCCTGTCTGAAAGGACTCAGCTCATGAATACTGAAGTTTAATTTCCTGTAGCATGTATTAATCTTTTTTAATCCCTGTTTAAATTGTCTCCACACCTTCCTGAGGCAGCAGAGCTAATTTCAGCTCTTAATATGTCGGTTTGAGTTAAACATCTCATAACCCTGAAGTAGTAAAAACTATATAAGAATGTTGACTAGTATGTCTTATTGAAATAGTGATTTTTACTTACTTTTTAGGCTTTAGAAATACACATTTGTTCATGAGAACATTAACAGCATGTTTTTTCCTCCTGCCATAATATTGGAAAAGCTTTCCTCCTTGTTGAAAATGTCTTCAGGCACATTATAAGAGGCAACTTTTTATTCAAAAGCAGCTACAAATGCAGCTCATTAGATGTTCGATCAAAGTGCTTATTCGGGGAAGGAGTCACTTTTTAGCATTTCTCATAGACTAGCAAACGGTGTAGCCTTTTCTGTTCATAACAAATCTACATGACATTTGCTTAAATTCTTACCAGTGTGTTGCTTGTTTGTGTCCGTTTTCTCTCGGCCATCTGCACCCTGTATCATAAAGCAGTAGTAGATTAATTTTGTGTCATATGAGGTGGTGTTTAGCAGTAGTGGACTCATAAAAGAACAACTTATTTTCCTTTCAATGGACACCATGCATTTAATAAGATGTATGTATGCTAGACTTGAGAATGCTATAAAACCAATATCAGCAAATGTAGTGTAGTGTGAGCAGTAGATCAGTCTGAAATAGAGTAGGAAATTCTTGTCCTTATGTTACAGAATTACTGAAACCATAGAAACTTCTGGTGCTGCCGGAAGCTTCTGGTGTTGCTGGAAAGCTTCATATTTGGTCCGAGTGCTGTATTTATGTGAGTGCCTGTGTCCTCTCCTCAAACAAACCGGTTTTGTCCAGCCACTTACTGACATGACATGCTATCACAATCTCCACCTCCCACTCAGCCTCTTAAACTCCTGTCAACTTCACTTTACCTCTTGTTTAATGTATAGCCTTGCATTATAACTGATTAGGGTCCATTTCCCCTCCTGGGTACATAGTAAACATGAGTGTCTGTGCAGTTAATGAGTAATCCACTGTTATGACGAGCACTGAGCAGTTTATAGTTGGCTTTGATCCAGCTGGAAAAGTGTAGAGAAGAGACATGCTTTTTTTTTCCATCCAAAGAGTTCTTGGAGGGGGACTAGAAGAAGAATAAAGCAAATCTGACAAGCTTTCCAACAGCAAATTTGCTCCCCTTAAAAACAATGCCGCTCTTGCCTTCCTCATGGTCACATTGATTTGTTCTGGGTGACAGTGCAGGCTGCTGTGAAATCACCCCAGCGCCATTGATCTGAAGGAGAGGTGGAGGCCGCCGAGAGGGAGAGAGGAAGAGGGAGAGAGACCCTGGCGACAGAGAGTAACACGGGAAAATCTCAGTGTGCCCTCTCCAACCTGAAGCTGTAATAAAACCGAGGCAGTGCTCACTATCTGATCAGCCCTCTGCTCCAGCCACAACCAGCAGCCTCACCAGCCCTTTGATTTGTTTTGGAGGCCCATATATGCACTGTTTGATTTGCTATTGTGCCTGGCCATGTTTCATATTATCAGCTGAACTCTTTATTGCTACTGTTTTCCATGCCAGAAGCAAGGTTTTTATCTCATGCAGGCCTCTGATTAATCTCTCCCTCTATGCCGCTGTACTTTAATCTTGAATGGGAGATATCTGATTCTCCTCAGCTATTGAGGAAGATCAAACTTTAATGGAACAAGGAACCGCACATCATCCTAATCTCTATCTCCTGCATTTTGGTCGACTGCTTTCCCTCGGGCTTTGTAGCTTTCAGCCGAAGCAGGAAATACATCAGACAGATAAGACGTTTTCTCTTCATGCTTAGGTAATTTATTCCCTGTTGACAATAAACAGCACTTACATCTTTGCTGTTTGATTACCGGATTGGAGGGACTGGGCAGTATCACGGGGTTGTCTCTCTTTGGACAAGTGTGGTAAACTTTAATTGGGGCTCGTGTCAGGATATGTACTTGCCTTGTTGGTGTTTATTGACATTTAATAGATGAGCCATGTGTGGCCTGCGTCATCTCTCTATAATAGCCTTAGGAGAGTCAGGCCAGAAGCACAAGCCTGTCAAGATTCAATGCATTTGTTTATCCAACTGCCTGTGCAAGAATTAGCTATCGTCTGTCAGTATCTCCATTAAATTCGTCCATATCATCGAATAACTATGCACGTAATGCTGACCACCTCCCTCACTCTCACTGACTGGCTGCATATTGTTGTAAATGGAAAACACTTATGGAGTGTCACACCTACCCAGATGGTTTGTGTCTGTGACAAAAAGAGGCTATTACCCAATTCTAAGGTTGCTGCTGCTGTGAGGTAATGAAATTTTCACTGACTGGAGAAAACAATGTTGTCTCGTCCAGATTGTAATTGCACAAGCCACATCACCATTTTCCTGAGTTCAGCGCTAATGCTGTACACAATTCAATAAAACTGTAGATTTTTATCATTTATTGCTAGCCCAGTCAGCATTTGGCAGAGTAAGCAGAAGAATTGCAGATAAAACTCATTCTATTTGTTGAATTTTAACCAGTTCTATTTACAAGAGGCCATTATCCTTGCGTTCCATATGTAAAACTTTTATGAGTTTGTGAGCGTCAGGTATGTGCTGCAACAATAAAGCCTCCATTTCCCCAATTTTAAATGGAGCAAAAGCATAGGCTTTCAGTCATTTTCCCTTCACTGTTATTATTTGTATCATGAAAGAGTTGGAGATCTGTAGGATATTGCGCCCTACGGCCAAAGAGCTTCTATGCGCCTGACTAGGCTCACATACAAAAACATAGGAGCACTGACATGAGGACATATATGAACACACACACGGCGACACACACACTGCTCTGTTTTATTACCTCCTGCCTGCTGCTGGAATTGCTTTCCTCCCTCGAGTGAGCCAGGCAAAGCCGGCTTTATTGTGTTAACCTATTTGTGTGTCAAGAGCGATTGCTGCGTTCTTTATCTCTGTTTGTATTCGGACGGAGAGACGGAGGGGCGAGCGAGGGAGAGTAGCGGAGGAGAGAGAGGGTTAGTACAGGAGACAGACACTGAAGTGCAAGCAATGAAAGCATGTCCCCATGTCAGATATAACAAAATGATAATATTATATGTTAATTATTGATGTGTAAAAAGTCTCATGATTATATTAAGTTTGAATATAGTCTTGTTAAGAACAGGTCTGTTATCGTAGTACTATATCATCACTTATTTATCTGCTGTTTCATGGTCTGAAGGTTTGACCAAGTTTACAACAAAACAAGGTTAGTTTGTTGCTTTCAAATTTGTTCAAATTTATTTTCTTCAACTGTACATTTTGAGAGACTGACAATGACTACAGGTATAAGTATTTCTTCTGTGCTCTTAGTTTTATTAACATTTTTATTGACTTGAACAAATTGCTGACCTATGTGGCATAATAAATACTCTGTCTGGCTCCTGATAAATGAGATTTTTTTGGCAAAGAAGATTGGCATCAGTCCAAGCTGTTGAACTTGTGATTTGCCGGATGTTTTTTCAGCAAGTGACCGCATTTAATATTGCTGAATTTAAATTGTTTTCTTTTTTAGTTCACATCTTGAGATATTTCATTTGAACAGAGCAAACAGAAACTGGCATTAAATAAATGCTGCCGATTAATTTAATCTTGTGTCCAATCCTTCCCTAAAGAATGAGTATCTGTTGGGTTGTCTTTAAATTATGTTTCGTTTTGTTTTTTTAGCTCTGTCAAATATTTACCCATCTGTGATCTCTGTTTTGTGCCATCTTTCCTTATCCATGCACCAATGCAAAAAGTGACAGCTTTACATGTCCTGGGAACTTCCTCCAGCAAACCCCTCCTCATTTGTGTGGCATGCTTCTGTGCCTGCATGTATAGAACAGCTGTCCAGCTGTCAGTGTAGTCAGTCAGTGGGTCCCAAGGCAACATCTGTAGATGTGAACTCACTGGGGCGTCCTGCCACTCTCAGTGTCCCAAACAGTCTGTAGTCTACAGGCCCCTGAGCTCTGTGGTCACCATGGTCACAACAGCCCTGTGTCGCTGCACTAATTGAATTTGTCTGAACTATAACTTTAGGCATTTTTACCTGCAATGATTTGTGTTGGCACTTCCAGCCTGAGAGTACAGTTAGACATCATGTGCTGTTAGTGGTGCCATTAAAAATCATCTGGCCTTGCTTGGGTATCTGTGTGTGCATGTGTGTGTAAATAACATCCCAGCAAGTGAGGTGCAATGGCCTGGAACTGACAGGAACCCACTGGGAGAGTGTCTCCTTGATGTGCCCCCCACTGCCAGCCGCGGGCCCTCCCTCCCTGCTGGCACAGACACTGGGGCACAGAGCTGCAGGAGCCCGTCCCTCTGTCTGCCTCAAAACAGGATCAGGGACTTCATATGAGCCTCTCCAGGGACCAGCCCAGGAGAGCAGAGAGAAAGCAGCTGTTTACTGTTTTTTCTTGCACTTCTCGAGTTAGCTGTTGTGTTTTAGCATATCTTGTCTTCTCTCAGGCTGTCATTAGCTCCTGACATGTTTCCAGCATTAGCATACACATGGACTAGAGACTAGAGTCCCACCCAGGCTTTTGTCTTCCGTCAGTGCTTTAAGAAACTCTTGGAGACATGAGTTCTTCATCAGTCCTCTTGATAAGTAAGGGCCTCTCTGGCGCACAAACAGCTGCAGTCTATACCAGCTCTAGGCAAAGTTTGATGGATCCTGTTTACTGGAGCCGAGAGAACACTTGGGTATCTCAAATTAAGTGTCACTTAAAGCTTGTCTTTTAGTCAGCTCTCCATTTTGTTCCCCCATTTCTAGTGACAGCACTGTGCTACCAATTGGAACGACGATTGAGAGAAAGGCATTCTGTGATTATACATTCTGCCATCATTTAGGGGTAAGCGACCAACTTCAGGCAAAATAAAATGATTTTGGTTGCACTAAAATCTCTCCATCTAGAGTGATTTACACTCAGACAGAAACAGGGAAATAGCCCACTCAGCCACAAATACAGGACCAGACTGACATCTTTCTTCTTTTCCATATCTTTTGCATGTTTTCTGCTGTCATCTAACTGATAGCTTGTAGGCTAAGGCAGCATCCAATTAATCTTTTAACCAAGGGCCAAAACCCATGGTATTGTTTGCTGAAAACTGAGAGGAGCTTGTGAAACCACTTCGAAATGTTAAAAAGGGCAGAATGTCTCCTCTACACTGGCAATTTAAACAAGGGTGCATGCATAACTCTGAGGCACTTCCTGATCACCATCCTGTCTAGTGCCAGTCTCAGACTTGCCCTTTTCACAAAACCCTTATTATCACAAATTTTCTTCTTTAAAACACCCATACATCCCTGGCAGCTTTACATATATTCTTAGTACTTCCCACAGAATATTTTGTATAACAGATTTTTCGATCATTCTATTTTAATGTGACTGAGAGGTGACAGGACCACTATTTAACCTTATGTTCTTGTGCACTCAACGCAGATGATTGTGAGAAGAAAGTACAGATGCCTCTCAGAAGTGTCCTTGCATAAATGTTCTATTTGCAATTTTGAGGAAAATCTTTCTCCTGTTGTAAACGGTCATTGCATGCTGATTTGGCATTTTTTAAACAGTGAGTTTAGATCACAAAGATATGTGTGTTCTGATACAGTGTATTTTGTATCTAGATCTATGTGTGGCCTTTGTAAATCCAGTGAGGCAGCAAGGCAACTAATTGACTCTCATGTTAGAGCCATGTGATAGCCAGACTGCTGGTAAATGGATATACTTTCCCTTAAGGCAAGTAAGCGCCTAGGAGCCGGCTTTCCGTTTGTTAGTCATTTATTTTATAAACCTACATGTTAATGTGTCCTGTTGCTTTTGATGAAGTCAGATTGAAATACGTGGAAGGGACTGATGTGCATCTGGTCATATGTGAAAACATTAATTTGTTCAGTATCTGAGCCCAGTTATACTTTTTTTGTTTTTACTCTGCAATCACAAGAAAATATAGCATCTTTTGTATTTAAAATATAATGAAGGAAAAATATATATCAATGTAATGTAGCTTTCAAGGTTGTAAATGCACACATGCCATTTTCCACTGACTTCTCTGTTCAAAGTACTGGAGGTAGTCAGTGGAAGTATGCCCCTCTCTCTCCCCCTCCCACTGGACAGCACTCTTGACCTGCTGCCCTATTGTCTTCCAGCTGGTTTGGATGGGGAGCCGCCTCTGCCACTGCGATCCTTCACTCAATAGCCCTCCATCTGTTGACTGTGTGACTCTGGGTTACAGGGAGGGATTGCTCTCCGTTGTGCAGGGTGTGAATGGGTCGCTCTGGGGGAGTAGTTCGTGCTGGATGCTCCTCGCTCACACCCCACCTGCCATCCGTCCTGCGCAGCCAGCTGGGTGTGTGGGGATGAGAGGCCCGCATTGTGCTTGTTCACAGGCCCCTAGGCAACAGGGTCACCTTGTCCCGAAACAAATGGTGCCCTCAGTGGGATTGTTGGCACTGTGTATGTGCATGTGTGGGGAAGGGGAGTGACTATTTGACTATAAGAATGCATCATCAGGAAGAGGGCAGAGGCCTTGGCTGTGAGGACATTTATCTAACATCTCTGCCTTTCACATCAAGGCCCATTCAGTGGAAGCCGTCTGCGTCCATCTTTCAAAGGCCATCTCTGATAGAGTCTCACACTGGGCTGCTTTACAGGTCAAACTGCTTTCAGTGAGCATTTAGACCAACAAAGCTGCTCCTGCCATTTTATATTGTCTTGTTTAGTTCAGATGGAACAAACTGCTTTGAAACCTTACCTCTGTTTTGTCTTGGGTGAGTGTTCCCATCTCTTAAATGAAGCGTTGGAGTGGAACTAGAGGCTAAGCCCTGCCTCATCTGCAGTTCATCCTCTTTAACCGGAG
Organism: Scartelaos histophorus; assembly: GCA_000787155.1. Taxonomy (NCBI): domain Eukaryota; kingdom Metazoa; phylum Chordata; class Actinopteri; order Gobiiformes; family Gobiidae; genus Scartelaos; species Scartelaos histophorus. Next base: position 8,699 of record KN488624.1, on the reverse strand, counting down.
CTTTATGAATAAAAACAAAGTTGGGCTGTTTTGACAGCTGCTTCACCTTCAGTAATTAAAGTTAAAATGCCAGCCGTATGCCCTCTGTTTCTGTGTGGGAGTATCATCTTTTCCACAGCGACAGAAACTGATATATAAAAGAAATAAACTGTGTATGTTTTAGTTATTATCAACTCTCTTCTTTTTCTCTTCTTCTTGTTCTTAGGTGGTCTGCCTTTTGAGTTGTTTATGGCAATTGCCAGTCATAGACAGATGTTGCAGCTCACCCCCCTCTGTTCTTTGGTGGTCCTCAGGTCCCTCTGCATATGTTCTGTAAGTGTAGCAGCACACCGACTAATCAGATGGAGAGGCGGACATGACGCCCCTGAGCAGAGCAGAGCTGAGCTGAGTGTGGAAGGGCTTGTTGAGTGAAGTGAGTTGAGGTGGAAAACTGCAGTGACAGCAGAATGGATAAATTGAAAAATTCTCTCATTGTAAATTGTCTATTGCTACTGACAAATGGTCTGATAGGCGAGCGGCCTGCATTTCCAACGCATCCGTCCCAAAAGAGCTGTGAATAACTGGCCTATCTCCACACTGCTTAGCACTGGCCCCACACTTAATAATTCATACAGTGTGAAATATTTTTCCCAGTACAGATATGCCAAAGAGCTGCCGCCAGCAGACAGGGCCGTTGAGGGGGTGTCCCTGTGGTGCTAATTTGGGGGAAGGTGACGTGCATAGATTACATAGGGGCTCTAAGTTCGAGAGGAAGCATCAGACACACTTGGTCTGTTGTGTATGATTATTGTGTTATTGATGAAGATGAGCTCTACATGGAGTGAATGCATTTAAATGTAATAATAATAATAACAGTGCAGTGTATTTTCAGTGTGCACGGGAAGGCCATGGCTGTTGTTTATTAACCTGCTTGTAAATAGACATTTTAAGTATTTTTTTATTTACTTTGCGACTCCTGTTGGTGAGTGGCGGCAGATGGTTATGCACAAACTTGCTCTATGTCCTGCACCATCTTCTTTACGACAAGACAACCTTTAATAAACCCTGTGTGAATAATGAGACTCCATCAATCCACTCAGTGTCACTTCTGTGTGTTTTGTCCAAGCCTGGATACTAATTATTAAACTATAAAAAAAAATGTAAGGAGGACAGTCTTTTATAATTTAACCCTAAAGTAATAGATTCTATTAAATATGCATGAGCAGAGCTTTATAGATGGAGCTAGAATTAGTGTTGAGGATTGCTGGATGCAGATGGAGTGGGCAGCAGCAGTGCTATTGCCTGATTATTCTAATAGAAAATGATCACCATAAAGCACATGTCCCCTGTAGCCGAAGAAGCTCAATAGACTCCGATATCTGGGACCATCCAGTTAATGTAACTAGCAAATTCCACTTCTGAAAATTTCTTTAGTTTTGCAAATTGTAGCTGGAGAATTAGGCAATTTGTGTGTCCATGTATTCAGTTTAATTTCTCTCCTTGGTCTTCTATTTGTTGAAAATATTAAGCATTGTCCTTGCTAAAAGCACATAGAAAGTGTCTGTGCATAAAAACAGGCAGCCTTTAGTGTAACCTAATGGATCATGCAGCAACTGAGCTACAGACACTTCTATGACAAAGCACTCATTTTACATTGATTTCTGCATTAAACATGTGGTGGGCATGTTTTGATATTTAAAGGCAAATAGCCACTTCAGTGGTTTTTATATCCAGGTTATTTGAAAAAGCCAATAAAATGTGAAGCGCTCATGAAGCTTATATGGATTTGGAGTTGTGCCTCTGAGGTAAATTCCTTAGCTTTTTGAAGTAAAGGATGCCTGTTTATGAAATAAATCCAATGAGCTAAATCGATCAAATGTGTGGAAAGGTCAAGGGAAGGAGTGGTGCTGTTTGAAGTGTTGATCCCGCGGAGGAGAGCCTGAAATGTGACACCTTCTTCTGCGATCACAGGCAGATTAGTGACAGACAGCATGGCCTAAGGGAGTGAATTAGGCCTCTCTGCAGCAAAATATTCTCTGTATATCATTGAATAGGAGGAAAAATTAAGATGCTGTCCCTCAATCTCCCCTTTTCAGTAGTAAAGGGGATTGGAAGATTTTAAGGCTCACAGATGGTGGCGGGAGGTGAATAAAAGTCTTTTGCTTCTATAACCTCATGTCCAGGTTTTAGATTTAACGTTGCTTGAAGTTGTGAGTCACTCCACATCGCCTACAGTACAGCCTAATCTAATCTGGAGCACAGAGCTGTGGGCAGCATCTGTGCTCCCGAGTTGAAATAGGGCTTTCTCTCTCTCTGGCTAATCCTCTATCTAGGGATCACTCAGTAGGGTGAAGACAATTACCAGCCTGCTTTCTCATGCTAATGGAATCTCTAACTAGATCTTACAGAAAGAGGAAAAAATAGACACAGGAAGAAGGGAAGCTGGGACAATGGCTTAGAAAGATGACCTAACTAAAATGGGTTTTTAGATTACCATTTAATTATTGATGGAGACTCAGTTGTAGGGCCTAGGGTCAGGATTTGAAGAGACGCCTCTGAGTGGAGAGATGGATTATGGGGTTATTTTGGCATAGATGTGTAGAAGAGTGGGTTCAGGAAGTTGCTGAGACAGGACAGATGTCAGTGGAGTATCAGCAGCTGTGTGCCAGCGAGACTGCCTTTCACCTTTTTATCACCTGCCTCCAGCAAGGTGTCTGGAGTGGTTTTAAATTGCATTAATATGCAGGAATTTATAGATTGCCTCCCTTGGCATTTCTGCAGGGAGGGGA
>KN488623.1:11516-21593 GCA_000787155.1 Scartelaos histophorus | reverse complement strand
CAATCGCCTCCTCACTCAAATACACAGAGATGAAGGTGTCTAAAGAACAACAGGAAAAAACGGAAAAACAGACAATTGATATTTTAAACACACACACACACACACACACACACACACACACACACACACACACACACAAAACTTAAAAAGTACATTATAGTGAGGGCCCAAACTCAAGTTTACCTAAGGCCCCAAACTGCTAACTCCACCACTGTTCATGTCAAACGCTTTGATATTATATTGAAAATCATTGTGTGTTCTGTATGTAAACCTCACAGCAGGACATACTGTATGTCCTGTAACTTCATAAACATATATTCTATAATTGTACAGGTCTAAATTAGAAAACCTTAGGCCCATCCACAATCAGAGTTCAGTTCTTTTATTCTCAAACAGAGAAGTTTCAAACTACACAGATCTGCAGCTCATACAAATGATTAATTCTTAACTGTATCATTGTCTTTTTAGCCTTCTTATATCATCATTAGTTATTACATGAGTTATTTCACTATTCATGGGTTCATGTCCTGTATTATGCAATTCTTTGAGGACTTTTCCAATTCAAAATGTGTAATATTTAGTTTTAAGTTGGTAATCGTTATGGCAATGGTCACGTGGACACACAGACGCTACACAAATCCTTTTAAATACACACTGACAGATACATCTTAGGCACAATAATGTATAATCATTAGAACATTACAACTGTAATAAATAAGCCATTAACTGTGAGCAAATATTTGAGTTCAGTGAGCAGCATACGGCCTTGTATGAGATCAGCCCAAGTGACGACACATAAATACATCTGTTTAGTTTGGCTCTTCACTTTTCAGTTTTATTACGGACTGAAATGTGTGACTAATATTTACCTAAACTGTCGTCTCAGTAGAGTCAGATTTTACTTGTGTAGTGCAGCATTAAACTACTGACAAAATAAAACACTGGACACTAACACAAGGCAATATTTTTAGTTAAATGATTTTCAAATATATAACAGATAAAATAAGATCTTTTTCCCCTCTAAACTGGTCCATGAGCCTATTTACACATGTTTCCTGTGCCCCACACACCCAGAGACCAGGTCATTTTGACTGAACTTTCAGCTGTTCAAACTGGCCATTTGAGCTTAAATTTAAACTTTCTTAAATTTGTCACTGTGACCTGAAACCTTTTTCACGAGCCGTGTTTGCTTCCCTCTGTTACACTATAACAGATTATGCAAATCAACAAAAGCTGGGTTCAAATATAAAATCTGAAGTCTTAACTTTAAAATGAACACTTATCTTCATGATTTTCTCCATTCAGACTTGGAAATTTGAGTATTGTTTTTTTTTTGGTGACGTTCTCTATTTTCTCTATTAAATTAATCTGGTTTACTGCAAAAAAATGAAAAAAAAAAAAAAAAAGTCAAAATTATTTCACCTTGATTTTGAGATGGGCTGTCAAATAATGAGTTTTAATGGAAGTCGGTGGATACACACAGTGTGTTAACATACACAGTGTGGAAACACACACAGTGTGGAAACACACACAGTGTTGACAAAACTTCATGTCACCAAACTCGATCTGACTGGGATGAAACCCACATGTCTAAAAACCTGTAAAAACAGACGTCTGTGGGGATTATCATGGGTTTGCCCCGCAAAAATGAAAACAAAAAATATTTTCACCTTTATTTTTAGACGTGGGGTCAAAAAATTCTTATTATAACAGAAATCAAAAAATACACAAATTTCCGAAACAAGCTGAGTGTCGACAAAACTTCTAAAATGCTCTAAAAACACACGTCTGTTTGGATTTTCGTGGCAATCAAACAACCACAGGTAAAATTGTCATGATAAATGTACAAAATAAGAACGTACAAGTGTCCTTTTTAAAATACAGTTTTATCTCTTGTGAATGTCTTTTTTTACAATACTGCTTTGTGTTTTGTTAACAGTGTCTTTTTTACAATACTCTTTTATGTTTCGTGCCATTTTATGTTTCAGAAAATGTGCCAAAGCAACTGAAAACAACAGTATATAGTTGTACAATCATAATTCTGTGATTGTACAACTCAAAACGCCATTAAAAAATTTGATTTTTCTTTTGTTTATGCCTAGAAGTGTGCAGATATTTTCAGGACTCACTCGTGGCTTCTTTCGATACATCAGTTGTCCAGACGTTATATAACAGAGTGTGTCCACACTGACAGTATCACACTGAGCCTCCTCACCAGGCACCACCAACTGTAAGTCTAATAAAAAACATATATCCATGTTTATTATATCCCTTCATTTATTTACATTTAAATAGTTTCACCAAAGTATTCATTTCTATGTTTTTTTATCTTATCGTCAAATCTTTTATGCCGTTTCGTAGCACGTGGGTCAAAGGTGGTTTTCAGGTAAACAAAAAAGGAGGCAGGGGCAAATATAGGCGAGCCGGTCAGATACAGATTTCCTCTCGTCTGATTGGTCAACAAAGTGCTTTAAAAATCAAGCTCTAGACTTGTGTAGTAAATAATATCCCCACTTCACCGCGACAACAACACGACCACGGCCCCGCGGGTTTCGACATGAGTGGATGTCCCTACTTTGAGAAGAGGCATTTGTACGTTCACTTGGATATATACTTTTTAATGGGATTTTTTGTATTTTTTATATTAGCTGAAGTGACTGACCTTTTGAGCTCTTTTTGATCTCCAGGTTGTTCAAAAACAAACCTCCAAACACTGAAGAAGAGGATGATCCGGCGCAGGCAGGAGTCAACAAGGCCTCAAAGGGAGGAATCATCTACGGAGATTATCTGCAGGTATAAAATATTTACTGAACTAAATATATACAAAGAGAGTACGCTTACGACATTTTTACAAATATAATTACAAACATACAACATACTTTTAAAAATACATAGTTCATAAATATATTTTGGGCTTGAGGTGGACTACAGATCATCTTTGAGGCAACAATGAAATTAGAATTTTGAGTAAATGATCAATAATAAAAATAATAGAAACACTTTTCAACATTCTGATTGAGGCAGAACTATGGGCAAAATGTGTTTCTTTACTTTTTTTTGCCTCACGTCATTTTAACCATGAAGCTTTTTTTTGTTTTTTGACCCATAGAAACATGTGGTCTGCAGTGTCCCTGATATTTGGCAACAGTTAAACAGTTAACTGGTTTTCTACTAATGTTAACTTGATTTTCTTGTTTTATATGTTAGGTATGTACAAAGTAAATATTAGCAGAGGTGTAGACTTTTATATTAGTGAAGCTCTTCCACATTTTAGACGTGTTTTGAGCTTTGAGATGCAGTGATACTTTTTTCCATTTCAGTTTTTTCCATATTTGTGGTTTTAAGTATTTGAAATGAAATTTCACAGAAATTGATCAAATGTTATGATGCAACTGTTATTTATTTTTTACATTTCAAAGACGGACTAAGTTTAAACATCCTGGATCAGTAGTTAAATGACCAACATTAACCGACCAAACCCTGAAATCCTCAGTCCAATACTTTACCCTGATACTTGATACTAGTATTGTGATTGAGAACATTTATACACCACCACATCCAAGATGTGCATTTACAAGTTCACATTTTTGCACATTTCTGACAGTTTGCAAAAACATTATAAAACATTATCTGATTATCATTTCACAACAATCAAGATCATTTTGTCAGCCTCACCCCTGCCTAAGACCACATATAAACCCTGTTATTGTCACTATAAAATATGGTTCTTTCTTGCAGCTGGACAAAGTTCTGAGTGCACAGGTCCTGCAGAGTGAACTGAAGGCAAACAAAATACACGATGAGCATCTCTTCATTGTTACTCATCAAGGTAATTTGATTTGTACAGAAATTCTGACAACTGAATAAAATTAAAAAAGAAAATGAAATAGTATTGTAAGTAGAAAGTAATATTAAAGCCTAAATAGAAAAAAAGTTTTAACCCATTATTGTAAAATGTAATAGTGTCAACTTAGGTCAACTAGAACACACTGTGGATAAGTTGTATTTATGACGATTCATTTTATAACTGAACAACTACAGAGTATTTTAGAAAGTAAAAGTTAAGGCTGTCGTGTTTCGGTAAGTTTACGTACACATATTATCTCCTCTGTGCTACATACGCTGCACAGAGGCCCGAGATAATATGTGTAACACTGGGACTGTATTTGAAAAATATCTATAAAAACCACAGTCAGGCCTGAGTGACACATGCACGTGCACCTGCAGGGTAATATATTCTTACAGGTGAGTGACGATATGTCATTAAGATCCTTGAGTGACCCGTACACCCACATTAAACCCCACAGAGGCACCTGTAGCGGCTCTTACTCCTGGACACACTGTCCAAACCTTGAATGTTCCCAATTAATCTAAATGGACGTCTCCGTGCACGGAGGAGGGTCACAGAGATCATTGACCAAACTATTCACCAAACCCACAGTTAAGTGGGTTCACCGCGGCTTAACTGTTAACTTTATATTTACATATTACCTATAAAGAGGATAATTTAGTCAAATGGAACAGGTGTCCTGTGCTCATAGAGCAGATATGTTATGAATAGTTTTATAGCTGTTAATTTAAAACACATAAAGATGCTTCAGTGAACGAGTAATGAATCATTCAGGCGAACTCAGTGAAAAAGACAAAGCTCCTCACCTGGACAGAGACACCCAGAGCACGTAGACTGTGTCAGGTAATCCAGATCCAGGAGCTTTAAGGCCTGTTCACACTTCATAAGAAAATACTGTTTTTGTTTCTGTGACAAGAACAAGAACAAAGTTTGTTTGGGATCTGACATTTCAAACTTCAAATGATGCTGCTGAACTGGCTCCTGGCTCTGCCCCTCGATATTCATCATTACCAGTTCCATCAATCCGATAATATGAATGAAAATAAAATACACTAATTCTTCAGACAATAGAATGTCATTTTCAACATTAAATCACAGTATTTTCTTTTATATTATCTTGTTTGGGATCAATTAGTATCTGATTTCGATACTTTTGACATGCCTAAATCAAATCTGGGGCACCGTCTTGTTGAGCGTCACTGCACACAGACCTAACGTGTCCACATCTTGAGTAGAAAAGTAAAGTTGGAATGATTCTTAACTAAAGTGCGTGGAGTCAAATGGAAATGAAACTTCCCTGTATAATTATCCCAGAGCCTCTCAGTGCCGCGGGCTTAATGAGAGCTGCAGTCTGATCCTGTCTTTGCTCTTGCAGCCTATGAACTGTGGTTTAAACAGATCCTCTACGAGCTGGACTCGGTGAGGGACATCTTCATCAGTGGACACGTAAGTCATCACTCCCGGACTATTCTTTTAAACAGGGGGTATTATGCAAAATCAACTTTTTGGATCTTTCTTCTGTGTTATAACTTTGTTCCTTCGTCAAAAAAACATGCCTGAAGTGGGTTTGGATGATTATTTGAACCCTCCTTATGGTTACCTGTGAGATTTTGTGCAATATTTAGCCCACAAGCTTCATTCAAACGTCATCCCTGCTCCCACTTGAAAAATCTGAGGCACTGTGCAGTAGTTTATATCAGTAATATACATGCTGATGGTGCTGTGATACCGTTCTGCAGGGAGAGTGACCTAGCACAGGGAATAAAGAGAGAGAAAGACTCAAAAGTGCCAAAAATGAAAACTGAAAACTTATGAAACATGTTTGTACATTGTTTTTGGCACATAAAGCTTTTTCAAAACAATAAAATTAAAGGGATAGTTCAGGTTTTTGGTATGAATTTGTATCAGCAGTGCGGTGCATAAACACTGATTACCCCCGACATCGTCCCGTGAGGCGAGTTCTTGCCCGGTTTTGGTGCTGGTGAAAGTAGTCCGGCAAAGTAGTTTCTTCTCAAAACAATATATGTTCAAAAGAGTGATACATTTGCATCACGCTTTATTTTCACGCTCCCAACCAACTTGCCGGGACTACTTTCATCAGCACCAAGAACTTGGCTCACGGGACGATGTCAGGGACGACGTACAGATTCATGTCAAAAACCCCAAACTTTCCCTTTAACATGTTGATCTCAAGCTAATGTAAATGCTTATGCCTAAAACTTTGTGAAAGTGCTTATATTGCAAATGGTGAGTTTTATTCTTCAGATTTACATAAAAGCTTTACCTTAGATCACTGCATGTTTTATTCACATTTATTACACTGTGATCTTTGGCCAGTTTCACTTTGACAATGAGGTTTAATGCATGACTTATTATTGCGAGGCCGATCTAATCACAATTCTGGTCTGTAAAATGACAATGAAATATTTTTTCCATTTTTTCCATTTATTTTATAACAAGATCTACTTTAGGTGTGTGACCGATACAGTGTAAAAAAGCGTGACTGTCTGAATGTGTTTTAGCATGGGAGTAGTATATTTTTAAAGAATGATTTTGTCTGTTTAGGTTCGCGATGAGCGTAACATGCTAAAGGTGAACACTCGGATCCACCGCATCGTGAAGATCCTCAGACTGCTGGTGGACCAGTTTGTAGTGCTGGAGACTATGACGGCTCTGGACTTCTTTGACTTCAGGTACCTACACATTGCTGTTCTATGGTTTTGCTCTTATTTGACTTATATGACTAGTTTGATAAAATCTGAGCATTTATTTTATCATTATATTATTATTCATGTTGCTGTTAGTATGTATTTGTGCAGCACTTTGGCCCTCTTGCTTTGTCCATTCAGCTCTCAGAGAGTTTTTAAAAGCTCTTGTAAACTCATCATGGTGTTTAATTATGATGCTTGGAATGCGTAAGGAATAAATTTGGACCACAAAAACCATTTAAAAAACGTTTTCCACATTTTTAAAGGGATAGTTTGGTTTTTTTTGGCATGAATCTGTACGTTGTCCCCGTCATCAGTGTGGTGCATAAACACTGACTTACCCCCGACATCTTCCCATGAGCCGAGTTCCTGCCCGGTTTGGGTGCTGATGAAAGTAGTCCCGGCAAGTTGACTGGGGTCGCAAAAATAAAGCACCTTTTCTTCTCAAAACAATATTAAATTCAAAAGAGTGACACATTTGCCTCACAAAACCATTGTCGACGGAAAAGTCAGACCTCATAATCGCTTGGCGCTGTTTTCTCTTCGTTTGTATCACTGCGCTGCTGCCAGGTGAAGCCGCTCCTGTTTCACTGTGTTTAAGGCTCGGAAAGTTAACAGCAACATGTCCGACTATGACTATAACTTACACAAGCTCATATACTTATCGCTCTCTCATGTTAGCTCTCTTGTGTCGCGCCTTCATAAGTCTGAGGACGTAAACACTGCCAAACAACTGAAAAAAGTGTTAGATTCTTGCGCTCTCAGCTTGCAGCAGCGCGCAGTGATACGAACGGAGAGAAAATAGCGCCAAGCGATTATGAGGTCTGACTTTTTCATCAGCAACGGTTTTGTGACGCAAAAGTATCACTCTTATTATATACACATATTGTTTTGAGAAGAAAAGCGCTTTATTTTCATGACTCCAGCCAACTTGTGGGACTACTTTCATCAGCACCAAAACCGGGCAAGAACTCGGCTCACAGGACGCTGTCAGGGGTAAGTCAGTGTTTATGCACTACACTGATGACGGGGATGCTACAGATTCATGTCAAAAAACCCAAACTATCCCTTTAAAGTCAGTAAAAAACAGTTACAACGCCTTTAACTCTAGTAGTTGTAAATCTTTGTGAACTTTTTGATGTATGAGACGTACCTGGTCGTCCTGCGTAGATTTGCTCTCCCTCCTCCTCCTCCTCAGTATGGGCTGCGTCTCAGATTCTCACCGCTGGCTCTGTGCTCTGAACAGGGAATACTTGTCTCCTGCCTCGGGCTTCCAGAGTCTGCAGTTCCGCGTGCTGGAGAACCGAATCGGCGTTCCGGATAACCTGAGGGTGCCATACAACAGACACCATTACAGAGACAACTTTAAAGGGCGCGACAGTGAGCTGCTGCAGGCGACCGAGCAGGAGCCCTCTCTGCTCAAGCTGGTGGAGGTGAGGCGGGAACAAGCATCTCGCACAATACACGAAGCACACCTCTGACAATAGGACTTACATTTAAAGAGCAGCTCAGGGTGCACTGTGTCACTTTTGCGGCGGTGTGCAGGTGTATTGTATTATTATTGCATATGCTCGACTCCGTGGAGATGCAGTTACTTCACCTGGAGAGCTCCACAATATGGCAATAAACCGATCCATCCAGCATTTACACACTATCTAGTAAAAATATGCTGAATACATTCTTCTGTGAGCAGTGTTACCTCTCCACCAGAAGTGCTACATAGTGCAAGTTTAAGTTTTTTTTTCATCTTTTTATTGGTAGAAATATGCATGGCTAATTCCCCACTTTTGCCTGCTGAGTCAGTTTATGTCACAACCATTAAATCCGTAAATCTGTTTCCGAACAGTATTCTCCAGGACAACATTACAACAGAAATGCATCTCTGTGTATGGAGGCAAGACATGGAACTTGCACGATCATGATTTTAAAAGTTGCACTCGTGTTTCTAAATGTAAAAAAATGCACAAATTTAAAATAAAGAAGGGCTATGTGGAAATATTTAAAGTTAATGAAAGCGTGAGAGAGGTACTGTAACATACTGTAACATGCATATGCTCATTGGTGACTCGGGTTGGTTTTTTGGGGCGGAATTGTCAGATTTTTTTTTGTTCTCTTAAGTTAATACCAACAAAATAACAGCATAACTGATAAATAAATAAATTAATCCAGTATTTTAATTTCTCTGAGCCCCCTAGTGGCAGGTTACACCCAATGCATCTGGCGGCACAGTCTGCTTACGATTTCTAAACTCATAAAGACGTTATGTAGTGTTTGCCCTGGATGGGAGGTTCTGTAAATCGCCGCCTATATCAAAACATTTCAAAACATTTTCCGCCAAAGTGAAGGCCAAATGTCTGTGCTAATGGGCGCTCTTGTCAGGAATGGCTGGAGAGGACGCCGGGTTTGGAGGTGGAAGGATTCAACTTCTGGGAGAGACTGGAAATCAATATCTTTGAAGGTCTGCAGAGCGAGAAGGAAAAGATCGAGGTGAGGAATAATCGCAGTGTTTATCACAAATGGTTAGACAGGCCTGGACGGAAAGAACTGATTTTGTGTTGTGTCCGGAGCAGAAAATGGCAGACGGTGAGGAGAAGGTGGAGATGATGGAGGAACTGGTCAAACAAAAGGAGCTCTTCACTTTGCTGTTTGATGAGAAGCGCCATGATCACTTAGTCAGCAGAGGTACGACAGCAGCAAATAACTAGTTAAAGTAATACGAACTATGTATTTTTCTGTTTGAGGGGCCGCAACATCCTTGTTTATGTTTCATTTAAAAAGGGAAATTATACAAAATCGACTTTTTGGAGCTTTTTGCCATTAGGCTGGTCCATAAAAGCATGGTAAAAAATTAAGTTTCAGATAACCTCGATTAGAACCCTGCATTAGGTTTTAACTCCCAAAAGATGATTTAGGAAGAAATTTGGAAGAAAAAGAAGATGTTTTAGTGGTTGCTCAAACATGAAATTTCCTGGAAATTGACTAATTTTGGGTTTTCAATTAACTTTTTATGGACTTTATAAGTAATTTTTATGCAAGTTTCAGTTTGTGTTTGCAGAATAAAATGAAAAATTATTCAAATATACCTTAATTATTTGGTTCGCTATGTTCTAAAGACATGGGATAGGACAATTTTCAAGTGTCTTGTGCAACCTCTAAAAATTATGTAAAATATTTTGCCCAGATATGGAACCAAATGCAATGTTTTAATCTGGAGAATCTTAAAAAAAATTGTTTTGCACCCCCCCGTCTACCATGTTATAATGCTGTTCATCCATTCACGTCTGAAAGGGGAGCGTGATAGTGAACGCAGCTCCAAATTCGCCCCATAATCGCTAGCCTCTGTGAGCTTCATTTGACTGGAGCCGAACGCTGTGGGTGACTTCATACTCCCGTAGTTCACTTCTGCACAGATCTGTAACTCGGTCTGGCGGCGTCATCCTCTTGTCCTCGTAGCGACAGACACAATTAGAGCTGCTGATAGTGTGGAACATTTCAGATAAAGTGTAAATAATTTCTCAC
>KN488623.1:0-11486 GCA_000787155.1 Scartelaos histophorus | reverse complement strand
GCTCTTCCTCTTCCTTCATTAATCCTTCTAAATGTAATTCCCTCCTGTTGTGTATTGCTTTGTAACAAGGTGAGAGGCGGCTGTCCTACAAGGCTCTCCAAGGCGCGCTGATGATCTACTTCTACAGGTACGCGGCTTTCTTCACCTTTAATTGTCTTCGCTGGGTAAAATTGCAGGGGAATTATGTTTCATTAAGATCATTATGCATGCTCTTGCCTCCATTCTACCTGTCAGCGTGAACAGATTGTGAAAAGTGTGCACGATTCAGAACCAAGCTACTTTTATGAGTTTGGGACCTGTGTGGTTAGAGGGGATCAGAGGAGCACATGTGACGTTCGTGGCCAAATGAGATCGCTTCAACATGTTTTAAAAGGAGACGTGTTGTGAAAAAATTACTTGAAAGACTTTAATAGTGTTTTGCTTCGTTATTAGTGGGGCCTGTGTCTGTTTTTGCACATACACGGATAAAAATTTGGACAACACAAAGACTAAATCAACTAATAAATCTAAATCAGCACACCAAAAACTGAAAGGTTAAAATTTCAGGGTAGTTTTTAACCCAAAACGTGTTATTTTAACTATTTGAAAGGTAAATGGGGGTTCAAGTTGGGGTTATTTGCCAGAGTTGATATTTTTGAAGTTAATTCAACTCCCCTAGTGTTAATTTGGCACCTTAGACTTAGAAATTTTAGACTAATTCAACTCCCCTAGTGTTAATTTGGCACCTTAGACTTAGACAAATTTTAGACAAATTTTATTGATCCACAAGGGATTTTTGAGGGACAGTAGCTCACACATCACAATATATTAAATAACAGAGAGTAAAAATTATAAATAGTAATAATACATTTTAAAATAAGTCATAAAAAAGATATCCTCCCACCCACCACCTCAAACTCCCATGAGAAAAGACCAGTTTGAGCCAGTTTTGTACAGAATTTAATCCTAAATTAGCTAAAATAAAGTGACAAAATAAAACCAAAGACCAGTTTGAGCCAGTTTTGTACAGGATTTTAAGCTAAAATAAAGTGACAAACATAGTAAAACATTTTTGTGTGTTGCTTAGCTAAATCAGGACAACCCTACAAAGTTTTATCCATTTACTCTTGAAACGTTAATATAACTCTTGATTTCAGGGTTAAACAGGAACTTTTGTCCAGTGTTACTTAATTAACATGTCCAAAAATGTGAACAGAACAGATTGGACTCATATAAACCCTGAGAAATGTTAAAATTGATTCTGTCAGAGTCAAGGAAGTTGGAGGAAGTTTGGACCAGTATAAACAGTTTAAAATTAACTTCTTTTGTTTTACATGTTTTTAAGACAGTAAAAAGCAGGTACAGCAAAGTCGTGTCAGTTTTTAGTTCAATATCGTCTAAACATATCAGTGAATATAACAAGCAGCTCTTATTATAGAAGCAGAAATCCCATGCCTCCTGTACGTGCTTGCAGAAGGAAGCGATAATGACCTGACACGGCGGATGCGAACGTGAGGTGCGATGCTGAGCCGTGTGTGTGTGAACTTTGTGTTTTTGTGGTACCTGCAGAGAGGAGCCGCGATTCCAGGTCCCGTTCCAGCTGCTCACCTTCCTCATGGACATCGACACGCTCATGACCAAGTGGAGATGTGAGTGCAACACCATTTCTGATGCAAAATCAAATCACATTTTTAAAAAAGTTCGTCAAAGTGAATGGTAAATGGTGATAAACTATAATTAAATGCAGTGAAAGTGTGTGGGCCAATGACATGACGTGTGTCCAGTTGCAATTTCTTCAATTAAAAAGGTTAAAATTTCATAATTTTCACAGAAATCACTAGTTATTCTGCATGCTTTTTGTTCTTAAAATGTCATGTGGTGCGACTGTCCACCCTTAACTGCTTCTTTAAAATGACTCTAAATCTAATCAAATTTATTTTCAGTTTTTTTGTCATATTTTCAGAATTTCTTTTTAAGTCCAACATGAAATTTCAGCTTTAGGTATTAGTTATTAACAGATATTTCCCCCATAATATTCTAACAAATATTGTCCGATTGTGTCAATTTTTTAAAATATGTTTTCATATTTTCAAATATCAGAACTTAGATGAACATCCCAACCATGTTTTAGAAAATAAAACAATTTTAAGATTATTCTATCAAACCTCATGACATTTTTTAAATGCGTAGCCAATTCATGTACATAAAAAACACAAAAAATGCTTAATATCAATGTCAGACATAGATTTATGCACGTGACATTGTAAATATTTGAACAAGTTAAATGGAAACTAGATTTTTTGAATGTGTTGAAAATATATACATAACCCACATATAGTAAGAAGAGGTCAAGAAACATGGGGCATTAGTCACAAATATTTCACAGTAACAGTGTAGAAAGAGGATGGATATTGAGGTAATTGAAAGGTTATTTTGGTAATTACTCATGGATAGAAGAGCCAGCAGCCACTCTACTTTATTTCAATCCCCTTAATGCTTTTATAAATTCTTACATGTTCACCAGACTCAAATTTTTAGGTGCTCAAACTGCCATTTATACTCAACCAATCAACTAAAAACTAGCACCTCTTGGCTGCAGTTACTTTTTTTTTTTTTTCATTTTAGCAGCAAAATCGTTTAATTTCTGACCCAATTTATTTCTGATTATGATCCCTTCCTTTTGTCTATTGTTTAAATCCTCTTAAAAATCTAATCAATATCAGATTTCAGTTTGCATGTAACTGTAGCTGTTGTTTGCGCTTCCTTCTTTGTACATTTCGGTGTGAAGGAACGACTCAGACTCTGGCTATTTATAACTGTTAGAAATGATCTGCTCGTGGGATTTACTCGACGTCTTTTCGCGCAGATAACCACGTGTGCATGGTCCACCGGATGATCGGCAGTAAGGCTGGAACAGGAGGATCCTCGGGCTACCACTATCTCAGATCCACTGTCAGGTATTATTGTTTTAGAGCAACACTAAAGCAGCGTTTGTTCATCTTTTTGCTGAGATTTGGTTCTAGCGAGGCCTGTGTGAACCTAACGATTTACAAATATCAGCAAAGTCAGGATGAAGTAGTTAAATAAAGACAAAGAGCTGAGTAAAACACAAAGAAAAAGATGAATAAAAGGTTAAGAAAGGGGGTAAAACGACTTGCAGATCACCTAGTCACAATAAAAATGCACCAAATTGAATAAAGAGAGTGAAATAGAGATCGATCCAGGCCACGTTTTCTTGAAAATTCAGGCGTGAACTGTGGGTGGAGCAGGAGTCTTCAAATTAAGAAGAATAAGGCGAAGAGAAACAAATGCAATGACATTTTTTGGATACTTTGGCACAGAAGGTCCAAGTATAACACCGGACAGAGCAGTAATTACAGAAAGACCCATTTTAGTTTAGCAATGGCAATTTGTGACATAACAGACATAAGAGACGGACATAACCAGAACATTGCTGGAAACTGGAGGCATCTGTCACAGTTTGGATCAATGTCGGCATCACATTTTGTTAAACTAACCTTGGAAACATGATAACGATGGAGTATTTACACTGTATTAGCTCATGTCTCGCTGAAATAGAAGAAACGCCGACTCTTTTTAAACACTGATCTCAGACATTATCAGAAATATCCATGGCCGGATCCCTCTCCCAGGATTTTTTATATCATAAAGTGAGGCTTAACAAAGTTCCTGACCTGTAAATATCCGAAGAAGTTGTGATTAGGAAGCCCAGACTTTTCTTTTAAGCTGTATGTTAACACTTCACTGCAGAATTAGCTTCAGATCTTAGATCAAATTTATTGATCCACAAGGGAAGTTATTTGGACACAGTCGCTCATACGTCACAATATAATATAATAAAAGTTGTCTCAGAGGTTTATGGGAATTAGGGGCAATTCACTGTATATAAATAATATTTTCACAGTAAAATCAAAAGCGAAATATTGGCAAAATGTTGAAAAAAAATGGGAAAAAATGTAAAATGTTGACCAAAAAATAATAATAGAATTCTATGTAGATCCAGAACAAAAATGAAATATTTGTCCCGTTTACATGAGAGCTTTAAATCTGATTAAAAATAATAAGTTAATAAGTTAATTCTGCTTTAAAGACCATGTGTCAGCACCTAATTCCTAATGATTAGTCAGAATTAAACTTTATTTTCGTGGTTTATTCCGATCTTAAAGCCGATTTAATATATAAATCATTTAAACATTTATTCCTCTTAAAAAATAATTCCAGTCGTTCGTGCTCATTGGGTCGTTCTTCTGACGCGATGACGCTCTGCAAAAAGGTGCAAACTTTGGTCTCGAACCCAAGCAATTTTTCTAACAAGTCGCTGTAAAAACTACAGATAATGAAAAGAAAAGAAAACAGGCAGAAAACAGCAAAAGCGGAAAGAAAAAGAAAAAACGGTAGCAGCTTCTTTAGACGTAGATATGTTTGTGTCCCTGTCCAATCAGAAGCGTTCTCCACCCCCAGACGTTAAACTAAATTAAATAAAGCCAATTTAACGTGTTTTCCATTAATTCGGAATTATTATTTCCATGTAAACGCGAAGGAGAATAATTTAAATCCAATCAATTTCATTCAGAATCAAAAAATCATCTAAACGTGGCCCTTGTAATGCAAAAACCTCAGACAAAAGCTCCCATTTGTAATTAGATACATGTAGATAAATAAATAAAAATGCAAATCAATTAAACAAATGTTAGCTTTAAGTTTGACGTTTTATTTCCTTTTTTTGGGCATGTATGATCCAGTAAAAACCTAACCCTTGGCTCTCCCTCCCTGCAGCGACCGCTACAAAGTGTTTGTGGACCTGTTTAACTTGGCCACATTCCTGGTGCCGCGTCACTGGGTTCCAAAGCTCAACCCGAACATCCACACGTTCCTGTACACGGCCGAGTGCTGCGACAGCTCCTACTGCAGCAGCGACGACTCCGACTGACTAGGCTGCACCGCCCGACCCCCACCTAACTAGGCCCAGTTTGAGTCTGAAGCCTGCAGTTCAAACCCCACCCTCATAAACAGAAAATACTAATTATAGGCAAGTTTGACCCTAACAAATACATTTTACTACAGATGTAACGATATCCAAGTCTCACGATACAATAACGCCACGGCATGAACCTCACTGTACGATATTTATTGCGATATCGTGGGAAATCTCACGGTATCACGATACATAAAAACAAGACTGACATTATAAAATAGTTTGACCATTTGTCATTTAGTTCAACATTTGGTCATATTCTCAGATCAGTGACATTCTGAACAGCTTGAAAAGTCTTTGAAGCTGAAGTGCAAAATACAAAAACTAAACATTATCATCCAAATTTCTCGCTACGATATTTTCATGATATGCGTCTCACGGTGCAATATTTATTCTGATATTTTGTGGAGACTTACAAAATTGTGAACATGCTACATTTTACTTTTAAATTTCCACAATAAGCCTTTGGTGCTGTCGTAATACAAAATTAAGTGCTTAAAAAGTTATTTCTTCACGTCATCTGCACTGAAACAGCAAAGGATCATGGTCTATGTAGTTCCCTCTGGTTTTTTAGGCATTACAGCACCACAACAATTAATTTAAGCCATTTATTTCGATATTATATTTCTTACATTTTACATTTACTTACATTTTTTAAAGTGAATTTGTGAATTTTACTGTAACACATAGCTAGATAATAGATTTTAAATGTTAAATATCAGTCATCAGCTACAACAGTAACAGAATAATTGGATATCAGCAGAAATCGTTGAAACTTTCAGATTTTTTTTTTTACAATTCACAACATTTTCGCCCGTGACAAAATATTCATTACATTTCCACTACGGTGCCATTTCTATTGTGGGACGCTGGCACCGACTGTTTTTGGGGCATTGTTTGTCTGACACGTAAACACCAAAAATGACATAGAATTTTCGCGGGCTCGAGCCAAAATATATTTTTCATTTCAAAGTGACACTAAAAGCATGCCACAAATCCTGTAATTATTCCCGCATAGAGAAGAAAAGGATACGACTGGTTAATCTGAATTTGTGGTTTAGAGCTGAGAAACAAATACAAATGTGACAGTTTTTTGGGTTTTTTTTTGTCATTTAAAACAATAAGATTTTACTTTAGTTGGGGTATGGATTTAAGTCAGATATAAACTGTAACTTTGTATATATTGTTAATAGTGTAGTTGCCATTTTGTATTGTATTCTTATTAAGAGTTTGCTACATATTTATAAAATGATGAATCTGTGTATAGTTAACATAACTATCTTGTATCAACTATTATGTATTTGTGTTGATATTGTATTGACATGTTATTATAGCACTATAGAGGATGGACCGCTATATTATTTCATATTTCATGTATTGATTTCATTGCTGCTGCTGCTGAAAATTGAATTTCCTTAAGGATCAATAAAGTATCTATCTAGTAACTAAGTTTTAAGGGCTCGTATTACGCTATTTTCTGATCTGTTATAATGTTTCCTCGTCACAAACAGACCTGGAGTTGTGTTTTGTTTCATTCACACATGTTTAAAACACAAATCCTGCATATTTAGGCTGTGTTTTTCTCTCACTGTTTCACCTTATGTGGGAATTATTCAAATGTGTGAATGAAACAACACAAAACGCCAGGTATGATTTTGATGAGATAATATTCTAACCGTAGACTGTAAATATAAATGAACGTATTGGGCACTTCCAGCTTCTTCTGACCCTGGTTCCCACTGAATTATTTTGGAATATTAACCTGTTTGTCTGGAACTGCTGCGAGCATCGTCTTTTTGGTCTTAAAATGTTCGCATTAACCCGCTCTAAGTGATCCTGGGGTTTTTATTTTCCTATTGTGTCCATTAAAAAAATCATTTGAGTGGAGCCGAACACTGTGGGTCACACTCCCTCAGTCCACTTTTTTAATCGTTCTCTGATTCTAACGTGGCTTAAAGTTCACAAGAGTCACACTAAAATTATAAGGCAAATCCAAAAAGAGTGAAGCTCTATAGGCGCCTCTGACTCTATCTGAAATTTCAATGCCATTTTGCTTCCAATTGAAAAGGGCTGATTTTGCTGATATATTCTGTCAGGAGCCACAGCTGGAGCCCGGTGCAGGGTCAAACAGGGACAGAATCAAAATGATTTGCAGTATTTGTGGAGCAACAGCGGTGCAGAGTAACACTTTTTTTCTTAGATTCTCTAGATCAGGGGTGGGCAAATTATTTTTCCCCAGGGGCCAAATGAGAAGCAGAAAATGTTGTGGAGGGCCGGGCCAAAAGTTTGAAATCTACTGTGGTTATTCATTTTAATTCTCCGTAGAAATAAGTAAATTACATTATTTTATTTTACCCGCGATTTCAGTAAATAAATTAGTAGTCCATATTTTCTTGACGGCCTTCAGCATCCACCTTTTTTTTGTGCAGACATTTTGAAGGGTTATCAGTATAATGACTTGTTGCTAATCACATGCATTTTCAAAGTAAAAGCACTACTGCTTTAGTTCACGCATT
This sequence comes from Scartelaos histophorus, assembly GCA_000787155.1. Classification (NCBI taxonomy): domain Eukaryota; kingdom Metazoa; phylum Chordata; class Actinopteri; order Gobiiformes; family Gobiidae; genus Scartelaos; species Scartelaos histophorus. The sequence goes on along the minus strand of KN488623.1, from coordinate 3,995 downwards.
ATGCAAAATTTTGAAAGTAGATTTTATTTTCTTAATTCCAAGCAACCTTTCGCGAGCCAGTCAGAGTTGGGTCCGGCTCTGCTCTAGATTAAAACCCTGCATTTGGTTCCATATCTGGCTAAAATATTTGGGTTATTAACAATATTTTATGCACATTATGCTCAAGACTTGCTCACACTTGAAAATTGCCCTATACTATAACATAGTGAACCAAATAAATGATCCCTATTTGAATAATTTGTTATTTTATTCTGCAAACACAAACACAAACTGAAACTTGCATAAACATTTTTTAAGACGACCATAAAAGTTACTTAGAAATTCAAGTCCATATGGAAAATTTGTTCGGGAAAAGTTCATGCAACTTGAGCAACCTCTAAAACTTCTTCTTAAATCATCTTTTTGATTCTAAAACCTAATGCAAGGTTTTAATTGAGGTTATCTGAAACTTTATTTGGATAATCAAAAGTCCTCAACATGGCACCTAGAGGAGGAAATATGAGGCTTGATGCTGTAAAAAAAGGAGGTCCATCAAAGCTTGGTAAAAAATAGAGAATATTTTGTGAAAACCATGGATTCAAATAAAAAAAAAAAATAGAGTAAAACCTAAAAAGTCCTAGTCCCAATCAGAAAAAAATGTGTTACTTATTAAATTAACATTCATTTGGATTAACTGATTCAATGGAGATCTAAAACAGAACTTGGGAATCTTCATGGAGCCGTTCCAAGCAAAGTATTCCAAGATACGCAGGCAGTGTTCCTTCCTTCAGGCCCAGTTACAGGTCAGATCTGCGAAGAGGCAAGTGCACATGCGTCTACCTTGGCCTATTAGTCACTCAGTGGGGCTTTAAAGAAAAACTGCAGGAACAGAAACTCCGCATCCACCGAGAACTACCTTGAGACGCAACATCACACATCACAATAAAGAATATATAAAAACAGCCGCCCACAGATGCCAGGGTCACGCTCCCCATCACGTACGTCTCCTCTGCTCTTTATATAAACATATCCACCGTCTTCCTGTAAGCGCCCCCTTGAGGCCCGCATCATCCGGTACAGAATCTCCCCAAAGACGGAGCCCATATACTCAGGTCTGAATTATTGACAACAAAGCCAAAGGTACAAGCACTCCTCCTCCTCCTCCTCCTCACTGTTACATAACCGGCCCTTTCCTCCTGCAATATGCACACAGCACCAGAGTGGGGCCCACACACACAACGCCGACATGTTACCAACGACTTTATTTATATAATCACTTCTACCACGTCAGGAGGGTCGAGCCTCTGGGACACGTTTCAAGACACAGATACGGCAGATTATTTATTGTGAAAAATCCTTATCGTGCACACTGACAATAACTTATGATACTGATAACGCTGCGTGGGACTAAACACACACGCTCACGTTCAGATTTAGATGTTTTCGTTCCTCAATTGGTCCAGAAAGTCTCGGATTTTCATTTATATAAGGCTGTTCTGCAGTTATTTTGAGGGATAAATAACAGCTGCATAACACATTTGGATACATTTTGTGCTGGAACTGCCCGTCTCTACTGAGCAAAAGCAGAGAACAACATTATAACACGACTTAAAATGTCATTTTTGCATAATTTAGGACTTTTAACGTTCACTGACTGTCTATCTATACTGCAGTGATATCTGTACTGTTTAGAAGATCTTTATATGGAGAAAATATTTGCATAGATATTCTTTGTTCTGCATAAAAAGTATTTTTAAGACATAGAAGATATTACTGCTATAGTTAAGACATTTACAAAGACTTTCTTATTAATACACTCCTTATTACTGCTTATTAGTTTGATACAAGGCCATTTTTGTCCATGAATTATGATTCTAATAAGATTTTGGTGCAAATAAGTAAAACTATTTCTTGTGCTACTCGTCTCTAACATCACCCTTATTACTAAAAGCTTATTAGAATCATAATTAATGGACAAAAATTGCCTAATATCATATGAATAAGCAGTAATAAGGAGTGTATTAATAGGAAAGTGTTTGTAATAGCAAGAATAAACTTATAGGGAATTAGACATTACTAGGGGCTGAATAAATAGTAATTAATGACAAATTAAGATAAGATAAGATAAAGATATGTCTTTATTAGTCCAACAGTGGGAAAATTCCAGTGTTGCAACGCACAGTTCAAGAACAGCAGGAAAATGGTAACATGCAATAAAATAAGATCATAAATAATGGCTTAAAAATAATTTAAAAATAGACTAATATGACATGTTTATGTGCAGCAGCATTAGAGTGAATTGTATCAGAACCATTTTCCATTAACCATTTACAACTATGTTTATTAGCAGGTAGTTCGATGTTACTGATACTTTTATGGTAGAGAAGATATTTGTAGCACTTGGAAGATAATTATACTGCGCAGAAAACGTTGTTACTACATAGAATATATCATAAATTGAGCGGTATAGGAATGCGAGCGCAGTGAATGCTCTGGTGTGTGTGTCAGGCTGTGTGCAGAGACAGTATGTACCGTGGAGTCAGACTGGAACAATGGTGGTTATGATCCCTGCAGATAATCCTGCCAGCTGACAGCCGGCTCCAGCTCTGCCAGGGCCTAGACAACTCGGGATCCAACATGGCCGCCTCCGGACCACTGCGGAGCGTAACACAAGCACAACATGGAGTCACTGTGTGCACATCTCACTACAGTCAAACTCCCATATTACACTATTTTCTGATCTGTGTAATATATGTTATAATCAAAAACATACCCGGGGCTGAGTTTTGAGACGGAGTTCTTCTCTCAAACTGATGATACTCTGTTCCACCTTGTGATGTCATGTGGTAATACAGGAAGTGCTCTGCTGTGTTTTAAACTCCACAGACCTTCAGTAGTATGATCCGGATAATTTCAGCCCGGGAATTGCAGCTCTCTACTGAACAAAAGGTCAAAAGGTAACGTTAGTCAAACATGTTTGAAAGAAACAAAACACAAGGTTTGTTTTTGATTATATAACAACTTTTTAACATGGTTTAAACCTCACATGGGGTCAATTTTGTGTAATATGGGACTTTTAATTGTCACAGACTATCAAACTTTTTAGGTTGAGTTTATATTTGTCCTGGTTTCATGGCTGTTTAGTCCTGAAAGAGATTCTAAGGAAATTATATAAAAATCTGATTTATATAGATGTGGACTGAGGGTTTGGATGCAGCCAAATGAAGCCAACCAAGGCCAGCAGTTGGCTAATTTACAACCAAGATGCTGTTAATCAAACTGAATGCTAATGGGAGCTGACCGCAGGGAAACCTGACTCTGTTATTCTGTTATTAATTTAAAGTGCTGAACAAATCTATTAAACCACCTGTGAAAACAAGAAAACATAAATAATGCCATAGTATATCAAAAACTTGTTTCAAATTAACAATTTCATTATTATTCATAAAGAAAATGACCAACTTCAACTCACTTCAGCATTAGTGTGGTGGGGAGGCACTTCATATTTGGATTATTTTGTATTTGTTGTCAAAACCACTAAACTATTTAATATTAACTCGTTTTGTTATGTATAACTAGAGTTCAGCTTAAAATGAGTTCAGTTTAGTGCAGCGGCTGAGGACCTCTGGACCTGAGGCCCTAGAGTCAAGCTGCATGTGTGTTGACAGAGTAAACATTTCAAAGCACGAATTCTGAACTTTTGGTTCCTTTCTTTGATCTAATAGGCTGTGAGGTTTCATTGTGTAGTTCATTGTGTTAATGTTTCATGTGAAGCTGGTGTGGTGGGGCAGAAGTGCCATTAATTTGTTTTTATTAGCTTTTTTTTTAACTGATGAGTTTTTATTAGTTCTCACTGTTGTTGTTTTATTTTTTCTGTTAGGCATTTTTTATTTTGTTAATAATAATAAAGTTGAGAGATATTTGTTTATAATTAATATCTGTATAATTATTGTGTCTATAACAAAAATCTGCCATAAAGTTCATTATCTTGTCAGTAAGCCTGGTTAGTACTATAT
>KN488622.1:22402-38206 GCA_000787155.1 Scartelaos histophorus | reverse complement strand
CACCTTAAAAGCTACATAGTGCACATTTAAGTAGATTTTTAAGTATTTTTTTGCTCAGGTATATGTATAAGATTAGGTACTTCTTCCACCACTGAAGATTTGAACCAAAGTTGATAATAAAATGCCTTTAAAACTCTCCTACATTTATTTTTTCCTGCAGGCGATGAGTTGCCGTGTGACATGAGGATTCCTTCGGATAAGCAGGACAAACTGCACGGCTGCCTGGAGCACCTCTTCAATCAGGTAACCAACCAGCCGAGTGTATCCCTGTGTAAACACCCAGACGGCCTTATTACATTTGAGCTCTTAATGCGCTGGATTTCACTCCGTAAAGTTGGCTTAACCTTCTACGTTTCATATCACGACTGTAAGACTTTACTCTAAGCTGCTCAAACAAATCAGATTCTAGCGGGTAAACTTTTTTGACGAGTTGAACATGATTTTGATCAGCTGACATCTGGACCGAGTTAACTTGTTGAGCTTTGTATCCTTAGTTAAGGATCATGTTTTCCCTTTAGTCCCTTTATTCTCCCAATTTAGCTCCTTTGTAACTGACACGTGTAGTTTCCAGTGTTTTGGGTTTAAATATATCTTTTGATCATCAGCGTCCAAGTATGTTTTGCCTTTTGACCAAATATTTTTAACGTAAACTAAACCTCACAAAGCTGCTAGTCATTACTATTGCAAAACCTGGTTAAAAGCTCCTTTTGCAACAGAGAGTTCAACTTTTCACCATGTTTTGTGAATTTGTTATGCTGATACAAGTTTTGTGAATATATTTCCATAGTTGTACTTGTAAAAAATTTCATGTTCTACAATTTTTAGTGAGGAAGTACAAATGATGAGCAATACATGAAATAAATGGACTGATATAGACTTGGCCGATACAGTATTTGCATTATCTCCAGTACAGATTGATATTTTGCTTCAAACTACAAGCTGCCTAAAGAATAAGGTTTATTTTTAAGTCTTTTCTTTGGAGTGTACAAAATGTGAGCTCACGGTTTTATACAATTTGTCATAAAACAGGTGTGTGGGTGAGTTTGTATTAAATCAAATCTAAACTGATTCATTTTTGGACACACAGGTCGACTCCATAAACAATTTGCTGAAGGGCTCCGTCATGACTAAGGCCTGTGAAGAGACAAAGTACTTTTACTCTGACCACAACCAGCCAGGTACGAGACACTTAAAGGTGCACTGTGTAACTTTTCTGGTTTGCTCCGTCCTCGTTTCCATTGAAATGATATAGATTTGCCTGGAATGTGTCACAATATGATACGGAATTGTCTATTTCCATAAAAACAAGTGTATGACGCCACCAAGCTAAGTTACAGGGCAGTTCTATGGATGCATGTTATTCAAGGTGTTTTTGAGCAGGAAAAACAGCTAAAATTGATCAATTGCACGATGGATACTCCACACAAAGCAATAACTTCATCACAGAGACAAGCAGGTGGCAAACCGTCCCCATGAAAGTTACACAGGGCGGCTTTAAGAGGAATTGTCTTCATCACAATGTTAGCACAAGCCTTATGTAACGCCTCCCCGCGGATTTATGTGAACAGAGTTTCGACACACAGAAGACTGGACCGTCCGCTGTCGATATATTATCCATAAAAACATCCAAGAGGACCCCTGGAATCTGCCAACGTCCATCAAAACGCTGGTGGAGAGCCTGCAGAGATTTGTGGATGGTGAGTACGACACACACACACAGAGGCTCCGTTCATGCGGCGATATACTGTTACGAGTGCGGATTACATGTTGTTTTTCTTTGACTTACAGATGGAAAGAACCAGCTTCTCCTGGCCTTGCTGAAGTGCACAGGTACAGTCATTGCATAACACTCATTTGTAAAGAAGAATTTGTAAGAAAAATACAAAAAGCCTAAAAAAGGTTGTGTAATCGTACTCAAGAAGCAGGAAAAGGCCTCATGGTCTAAGCATTTTAAATACATCCAACACTTTGGACCTCCTGCAAATGAGGTCATCCATCATGTGAAAGCACAAGCCCAACATCTGCAGCTCCTAAGCTTTCCAAAGAATAATAATATTACAAACAGTTTACAAAACACTTCCACTTGTTGAAGGTCATATGATACTGATGTAATTATACAAAAAGCACAGCATAAATATATAGACATAGGCCTGTCATGAAAACACATTCTAAGTGTGGTGTATTACTACAGAAAATACTGCAATAAATATTCTTTTTGAGTAATATCTATAATGAGGAGGGGCTGGATGATTCCCAAGAGACTAAGACAAGATTTTGGCATTATTTATAATAGACAGATTGTTTGGTCTCGCTCATAATTTTGGCCTAAAATTTTTTGTATAATGTGTTTTTTTATATTTTGAAGGGCTTATATTGCGCTATTTTCTGATCATTGTTATAATGTTGTTTCCTTATCACAAACATACATTTTGTTTTAGTTATTTCACACGTTTAACACATAAACCATGCATATCTATCACCTTAATACAGAACGTGCTCCACCGTGTTTTTAAACTGCATACACCTCTGCTACTGTTATGAGGATAATTTCAGCCCTTGAACTGGTATTTCTACTAAACAAAAGGTAAAAGGGTTAAGCTGTTAATGTGAAAACCATCTCTTCATGAGGTAGAACAGCATTTTGAGCTGTGGCGACTAATAATAAAGGTTTAACCAAACGTGTGAATGAAACAAAACACATTTCTAGGTATGTTTTTTGATGTGGTAACAGCGTTCTAACCTGGCTTAAAGCTCACATGAGTCAATTTTATGTAATATTTGACCTTTAATGACTCATAGAAATATTATTCAACCTTCACCAATGATTAACCATTATTATTGAATTATTTGTTCGCAGACACGTCTCTGCAGTTGCGTCGGGACGTGATCTTCTGCCAGGCTGTTACCGGGGCCCTGTGCACTTTAGCAGAGCAGCTCTTGGCAGCTTTGAGGTGCAGATACAACAACGCCGGGGAGTATCAAGAAGACTGCAAAGAGACCAGCCGCAAGTGGTTAGAGCAGATCTCTGTCATCGGAGTCCTGCTGCACTTTCAGTCCACTCTGGCGCCCCATGTGGTGAGTTGTGAGATGAGCGGCTCCACATATTTCTGAAAACCTGAATATTTATTTTGGACATAAAACATAAACATAAACAGCTGAAACAGAGTATTGATGTTTTTGTAGACCTTGACTTTGTATAAGCTAAAATAACAACATATACATTATACATAAATATATAAATATAAAGCTCAGAATGCTATATTTCACATTGTGATGTCATGCAGTGGTAGGTTTCAAGTTAACAGCCATCGCTTACCAATATTCAGGAGAATATAGCAATTCCAGGGTTAAAATTATCCAAGTGATTCCAGTGAAGGCGTATGGAGTTTAAAAAGAAAAAGAAAAGTTTCTATATTAATAGATTAAATCGATATTCTAAATATATAAAGGTTTTATATAGCACTTTTCTCATCGTAGGGTTGAAATAGAAGGATTATTCATAGAGCTGTAGTGACCCAGCTGGACAGTGTTCTCCTGTTGACCTCCTCGCTGTTATGTGTGTCTCTCCTTTGACAGAAAGAGGAGCAGACCATGCTGGAGGACACCAAGGCCGCCCTGTTGGACCTGGACAAAGTGACTGTGTTCTTCAGGCAGATGGAGGACGAGTGTCTAGTTGCAAGTGAGACATTTACAAAGAGTGACTTTCTTTCAGAACAGGCTGCTGGTAATTAGCAGCTGGAGGTTTGACTAACTCTGAATTAACTTTGATTATTTGACTCTGAGGAGCTATTCAGGCCTTTTATTGTGCAAATGTAGTTTACATCCCAGTAAAATGAGACTAAATAGTAAGTAAAAGAAGAGAGTAAAAGCTGCTATATAGGCCTGTCACAATAACACATTTTAAAGTAAGATATATTTCTGAAGTAAATATACATGATATGTTAATATTGAAATCAAACCATAGAGTAAAATTATTCCTCATAAATTATTCTAAATGTACAATACTATTAAAACATGAACTGCAAGGCATAAATGAGAGAATGAAACACTTCAGTAATTAGACTGTATAGTCGTAGTTCAACCTTCTACAGCAAAAAGCATCGTATTGCAGAAAAAATAAACTAAAATTACAAGTACTCACAATACATACTGACCGCCCCCCTGTTATGAATTGAAAGATAAGTCAATAAAGTAATTATCGTGACAGGCCTACTGGTATATTAATGGGATTTTCTCACTTTTGATGCAACTATTATTCCTCATTAATAACAAAAAATATATTTGGATTCCTATACATTTAGACTCACATCTAAAAGAATGAACAAAACCAACCCCTTTTTCAGTTCCATCAGTGTGGTCTGTACAGATACTGCTTAATGGAAAGCACTCACCAGCTCTTCCCATTTCAAAGAGATTTGCAGCTCAAAGTTTACCCAGAGAACCAAGACATAAATATAATATAACTGCTCCAGTTTCTATTCACTTCTACAGCATAGAGAAAGCTCACGAGATCGTTCCCATAGAATTATCCCATGTATAAGCATTCCATTAAAACTTTTGCTGAGTTTGCTTTGTTAAGCTTTGTGTCGTGTTGGTGGTGGCTGGACTCTATTGATTTGCTAATAGCATCTTCAGCAAACTGGGAGCTGGCTGTAGTGCTGGGTAGAGTCCGGCTTTAAGCTAATTCTGCAGGATTATGACTTGATGGGTTCCTTTGGGAGAAGAGTTTAAGGTCTCTGAGTAAAGGTCATATTTTCTCATTTATGAGTGTGCAGTGCACTGCCAACAGAACATGTTAAGAAGCACCAGTCGGCTCAACACATTCAGTACTGTATGTTTGATGTGAAGTTTGTGTATTTTTGGAGAAATATCAAGTTGCTATGGAATCATTTGTGTTGAACAATACAACTCAAGAAGATAGTTTGCATCAGCTGAATGTCCCTAACAAATGTTTTCAGGACCTTGCCCATGGAATAAAGCAGTGTGACAGTAGTGCGTTGTTGTCAAGCCACATCACCTGTTGGTCCTGTCTGCTCTGAATCTCTCAGCATATTCTCTATTTCACATGTAGAGACTCCCTCTATAGTGTGTTTTATATGTGTCCTTCTTTGTATCTGGTTTTCTCAGGTGCGCATATTGATGTATTGACTTTGATGTTGAACTTGTCCTTTGTGTGTCTGATTGTTGCAGATACCCCAGTGAGTTACCAGGTGGAGGGCAGTCGCCAGGCCCTGAGGGTCACTCTGTATCTCGACAGCTGTCACTTCAATGAGCTGCCCAGCCGCCTGCAGAACGGAGGCAGCCTCAAGCTCCACACTGTGCTCTTTACCAGAGGTGAGACCTGATAACAAATGCACTGCTCTGCACAGAGCGGAAGCTTCTGCTCAGTTACTGGACAATCTGAAAGCGTCTGCATACTGGTGCATGCATAAGAGTTTATTACTGTATTTGCTGTAGTAAGAGGAAAGTGTATGCTACAACATTGCCACCTACTGGTGAAATACATCAGTTGCACAGTTGCAAACAAAAATTGTATGTGGATCTATAATGTAGTATTTTCTCCATCAGCTCTGGAGCGTCCTGAGGGAGTGTCCCAGGCCGAGTATGTGACGATGGAGGAGTTTCAGCAGCGCACCAATGCCGTCTCTCTGGAGAAGGTCAAAGCCTATTACCGCAAACTCCGGTGGGTTTGAGTAAGACGGCACGGTTTACCGTCCCATCATTATTATTCACTTTCTGTAGCAAATATTTAGATTTTGTTTTGTATATTGGGTGTGATCCTGTTATATTAAACACTTGAAACACAAATCTCTTTTATTCCATCAGGGGCTTTTATTTGGAGAAATCCAACCTGCCCACAGACTCCAACAGCACAGCAATGAAGATTGACCAGGTAAATCTGAACTTGTCTTGAACTTTCTTCTTCTTCAATGCCATTCTGTCCCCAGTCGGTGTGTAATGACTTAATATAAATGCAAGCACAGATACTGGGCCGTGAAGTTAGAGACCTCCAGCCAAGCATTTCAAAAGTAAGACCCCCCGGTGTGCTGTGATTGGAAACTCGTTTAGTTCCAGAGTCCCATAATAGCTCCCACTAACCAACTAGTCTGGAGAATAGAACTCCAACTGACTTTAGCTGGTATAATTATTTGGGTCATTTTAATTGTAGATTAGTATGAAAGACTATCCCTAATGGTAAATAACAGATTAATATGAATATAAAATATGAAAATGTAACATAAGCTCTCTGCTGCCCCCGTGAGGTAATATAGACAATGTGCACTGTGTGATAGTGTCTGAAGCCACTTTTCACTTGACGTTCGCCCCAGAACATTTCTAATGCACCCTTTTGTTGCTGATACCTATGAGTGGTTTCAGACACTAGTCTCATTACACTCTAATGTTGTAGCATGTCTTCAGTTGAATTAACCTTGTAGTAATTGTTCAAGATCTATGTTTGTTGATACAAAACAGACTCATCTTAATTGAGTCCATTCAGTTTCAGTTCTTCAGACTTCACCACATCTGTCTCCTGCCTGTAACCTTAGGTTAACACTGTGTATTATTTTTCTGTAGCTGCTGCGCCCCCTGAACACTCTTGATGACCTGTGCCGCCTGATGCAGTCCTATGTGAACGTGCGTCCAAACGCCCAGGGTCACCCGTCGGGTGTCAGCGTCCTGTCTGTGTCCTCAGAGCTGTGTAACCGCCTGGGTGCCTGTCACATCACTATGTGTGGTACTGGCATGCAGAGGTGAGTGGGGCAGCACTATCAGGGTGATGTTTTGCCTCTGTACTACTCCTCTTAAATAAACCTCTATTTCAAATCTTACATGGGACATGTGAGATAACATGGATGTTTATTGCTCTCTGTCCAGTACCCAGACTCAGTAATGTTGTGTGTACACTGTGTGTACACTCACACATCCTGGGGATCAGTCACAGTGTCATTCACACCTCATTCATGACCATATGTTGATAAAAAACAAACCATCTAACTTACTGTGACTTTTGCTGATATAACTTGGGTTTAATCTTGGACTATGCCACTATGAAAACTAATCCTTTAGTCATATGTCGGGAGAGAAGGCGGATGTAAGAGTGTGACACGACTCCCACTAATCTTGCTGCTTGTTCTTTTCAGATGTACTCTGAGCGTGACTCTGGAGCAGGCCATGATTTTAGCCAGAAACCACGGTCTTATGCCTCGCTGCATCATGCAGACCATGGACATCATGCGCAAACAGGTATTTCACACATCACACTTGTTCTTCATTCATCACTCACACAACAGCAGCTAGTTTGGACTATTCAACATGTAAGCAGTGTCAAGTCCACATTCATGATGTTTAAATTCCTTATATTATTCAAAATGGATTATGTTACAACATTGTTACCTTTACAAAACATACGTGCAGTTGTTTTGTTTCATTCACACAGTTTCAGTAATCATTTATTATTGGTTTGTCTCTCCCATGCACTAAATGCTCTGTTCCAACTACCTTTTACTTTTTGTACAGTAGAAACCCCAAACCCAAATATGCATTATTTCTGTGTTAAACATGTGAATGAAACAAAACACAAATCCAAGACCAGAAAATGGTGTAATTCGGGCCCTTTAACATCTTGGCCCTATTATATATTTATGGGAATTTGACAATATTTATCAAAATCTTACCCTGACTTTTTTGATTTGATTAAACTTTCCCAAGCTGATAAATTAAATTAAATACATTTAAATACATTAAATACATTTTAAAAATGAACGGAAAAGATAAGTCTGTGAGGGTAAATGGCATTATCTGTGCGTGCTTCTATATGTACTGTAATGTATGAAGAGCAGTAGTGCAATAATGAAGTTAAACCATATCTGTTCCATGTATCAGGGAGCCAGAGTGGAGCTCTCTGCTAAGAACCTCAAGGTAATGGACCAGATGCCTCCCTCAGCTCCAAGGTACTGTATCTGACCACTTCAGCCCCACACCATTTAGTTCCTTATTACATTACCATCTGTTTATCGGATCTTCTCTGTGTCCACAGGCTCTTCAAGCTATGTTTACCACCGTCTGATGGAGAACTTTAAGGATTCAGAAGAAAGAGACTGAAACAAGAATTCAGCTTTTTTTTTATGAAGAGACACTGCCAACCCGACATGCACAGGGACCTTTCCAGCATGAAACCACTAGATATCTGGGTTAATATCATGCAAGCATTTTGATCATTATTACCTCCACTGGATGTAACTACACAAAGAAGATACATGTGCCAGTTTTAAGAAGATGTGTGTTGAATTCTAGCTGGATTAACTTCAAGTACCTGTGTGCTAATCCTGAATCCAGATCTTCATTTCGCCTTGGACTGCAAAGTTTAAAAAAGGGTCTCATTTCTCTTAGATGGACGTGATGTTCATCAGGGTGCCGCATTCAGACCTTCTGACTACTTGAATGCCCTTGTATTCATGTATGTGTTGTAATGTCATAGATTTAGAAAGAGGACAGAACGTAGGGAAGGAAAGAGGGATGGGAGGCAGAGTGATGGAGTAATAGATGGTCGAGGGCTGGGGGGGGGCGGCTTGTTGCATGTGCTGACTGTGCAATTACTGTAGGTTTGTGTCAGTACTGTATTACTGCACTATATATGAAGGATAGTTATTTATTATACTGGGAAGGAGCCTGTTGCCTCTCACGTATACTATTTCAGGTATCTAAAGGATCTAAAGCATTCCAGCCGACGTATTGAACAGTATTTAAAGGACCAATGGCATGCTGCCTGTGTATTTCTAATTATTTATGTCTTATTTTGAGGATGTGGAGGTGTTACATTCATCATGGGAGTCGGTGTAAATTCTGGATCAATTTTTGTTTAAAAAACAACAAAGATTCTGATAAAGGAGGTATAAAGGTTCCCCACTTACCAGTTAGAAGAAAGAATTTAAGAAAATACAAAATTGGATTTTTTTCCTATTTTATAAAACATTTCTAATAAGCTTAAGTGACCATGGGGCTTCCCAAGGTCTTTGAAGAAATAATTTCATTTCACATTTTCAAACTCAATGAAATTTGATTGTATTCTCAGTACATTGCCACATTCATATTGGAGCATCTGTGCTGCAATTCTTTTTTTTGTTACTTTTAATTAAAATAACATTCAATCTATTTTTGTTATTTCAAAACACAGAATCATTATTCAGAAGTTTCATAGATTTACAAGGATTGAAGCTAATCAAAATAAGAGCAACGTCAGATTAACGAAGCATGTTGTATAATGTAATTTAATGGCCTAGTGACAAAGAAACTGTTAAATTATTAATATATTAGTTGAACTAGCTGAAGGATTTCCTTCTAGTGACTGGCATTTTTAAAGTGAAAGTGTTTAAAGTTTTATTTCATATGACCAGGAATGATGATGTATGCTTATAGCTGCATTCCAGATGCATGTTGGAAGAATTTGATGAAATCTAACTCTTAATATTTAATCACCTGGTCTCCCATGAAACTGTCCGTTACTCAAGGTCTTAATGAGTACAAGGATTGATCTGATCAAATCAGTGTCAGTGTTAAAAAAGTACTGTAATACATAGGATGTTGTAAAGAAAGGGACAGAATTTCATTTTACTGAAGATTTTAATTTCTTGTAAATAGAATCGCAAAACTGTCTTACAATGCTATAACTTAAACTGGATTATTTTTATGCAGATTATATTGAGTATATTAAACTGTTTTTGTATTGTGACTGAGAAGCTGTTTTCTCAAATGAACATAACTTAACTTACAAATGAAATGTTCAGTTTTGGACTTCAGTTGACATGCTGCATCCATTAGATACTCAGATCTTTTTTAATTTATTTCTCAGCATGTAGTTCTCAAACTGGTGCACAAAAGCATGACCAGTCGCCTCTTCTCTCCTCAAAAGCTCTTAATCTGAGAGGTCCTGGGCTAATGACTGCAGCATGCACCAACAGTCTCTGATTATGTTTCTATTGACATGATTCTAATGTTGGATTATTGTAAATACTTTATTTGCAAGTTTATTTTGCCTGAAAATAACTGTACAAAGGATCTTTGTTGAATCTTTCTAAAATGATCATTGTAAATGTATCTTAACAATATAGTAATAAAATGTTCACATGACCAGTGTTTTGTCTGGAGCTCTGTCCACTTATGTCCTACAATAAACATGTCCCCATGAAATCCCCATGGAATCAAGAAAGGCTCTGCACAGCCATTTAGTGGCAGCATCAGGATAATCCAGTCTTTCAGATAAAATCAGAGTTATTTGATATTTTATTTTCATCTTAACATATTTGTCGTCCTTTCAGTTTTAATACAGCATAAACCCTGACACGGTTAGCAGCTTGTTCCAGTGTGTAGACAGCATCACATCTGAATATTGTATGAGTTTAGAGCAGAGTCTCTCAGGGCAGCTCCCTGAGCTTCAGCACAGTTGGGTTAAGCCTGTGGTTTGTCTTTATGAGGAAAGTATGTGCTCTGTGTGGCACTGTGTCTGAATATGTCCTTTATGACAAATGGGATCTTGGTTCTGTGAATTTCAACACATAATAATCCTTAATAAAGCAAAGCAAACAAAGCATATGCTGAGAGGTCCTCTTCTGCAAACATTCAGTTTTTATTGTTATTATTTTATTGTTATTGTTTCAGCTCCTTAGCCGTTTTTTCTCCTCAAATCTTTCTTTGTGCCCAGCTTGCTCTATGCTCGCTCTTTGTAGTTCCACCCCTGGCATCAGCACATTCTCCTGCTCTACAGCTGCTCTACAGCAGCTCTACACCAGTCCACATCAGTTAGAGCAGAGCAGGCATTTGAGCAGATGCCATTTACAGATGAACTCCAGTGAAAATCCCCAAGCTGCCCTCCCTCCTCGCTGTGCGTAAAGTGGCCGGAAGAAGGAGCCGGGCGGGAGGCAGCGTGCGCGGTGCAGATACTTTCTCTCGGGGACTGCACTGATTTTGTGGCGGGACCTGCTCAGACACACACCCAGCTCACACCCCTGCTCCAGCGGCTGGTGGGAATGCATCCCCGCGGCGAAGGCACGGACTTAAACCCCGCTGCAGCATGGTGAAGAAGGCTCTCAACGGCGGGGTGTACCCAGCCCCGGCCGGAGAGAAGAAGCAGGTTGGTTTTGTGGGTCTGGACCCCTCGGCTCCAGAGTCCAGTCGGGACGGGGCGCTGCTCATTGCGGCTACAGACAGCACCAAACGGACCAGTATCCTCAGCAGACCACGGGCGAGCATCTCCGGTGGAAGACCTCGGCCATCCAAAAAGAATGCCAGCTACCGCAAACTCCAAAATTTCCTGTACAACGCGCTGGAGAGACCGCGGGGCTGGGCGTTCATCTACCACGCTTATGTGTAAGTTTTACTCCAGCCTGTTTTATGATTGTCAGCTGCCTGCTTTTATGAATGGGATGTTTGAGGTCTCATTTTGGCGGTGTCTATGGTCGTATGGCGCTCCAGGGGTTAAGTTGTCATGCTGCCAGACTGCTGTATCTGATGGAGGCTGGGATAGGTGCACCCCGCCCGCAGAACACTACTCCAGTCCGCACAGCCACCTCATCTGCTCCCACCAACTCATGACACAGCTTTCTCTGCGGGGGCACGACGGCACCAACTAAAGCCCGTGAGAACTTGACAGCACAAGAGTTCAGCAGAAGTGGAAATGCCTAAAATGCTGGAGAGGTGTTGGCCTATTTACCATCATTAGGGGGAAGAAGTCTCCTATTACCAAGTCTTTGTCCAATTTCTTACCATTTATAACCCACATAAACCTTATAGACTCAAACTGAAACTAAAATGCCCCAAAAAGAGACCTTTATATTGCTTTATAACGAAGACCAGTGTGCAGTTTACCCAACCCAGGATCTTTTTACTTGTCATAAAACTCTAGAAGACAATGGTTATCTTCTCTGCTACAAAAATACCTATATACAGTGTCATACCCCTAATAGCATCAGCATTGTTGCATTGTTGGTATTAGAAATGGAATGAATGAATGCAGAAATATATGAACATACTAGTATTTAATGGAGTCTGTGCCTTTAATCCCTAATGTGGTTGTTTTTCCCTTAAAACAAGGTCAAACTTTTTCCACAGAGGGTTGAACATAGAAAAATACTTGAGGAAAAGTATCAGTGCTCAGTATAATGAGTGGTTCAGGTGCATTTTACAAGGCTTTGACTGTAGCGTACCTTTAATATTCATTTAAGTCTTCAATTCAGCTCCACTGTAGCCCTAAAGTCCCATTATTCTTTCACATTGTATAGTTATTTAGCTGCTTATTCTTGCTTAAACACATTGACATAATAATTGTATCATTATGAATCATTATCATCATCTTATTGGTTACATCTTATCAGTTTTGCCTTTCCCTATAGGCAAAATTTGGTTAAGAATAGTAATAGAATAGCCAATATTTGGACTTTTTAGCTTTATTTTACACTTAAATGCAAATAGATAACTACTGCAAAGTGACTCTTATGGGTTTGTAATGGGTGAGTTTGTTGTACATTTAACATAACAAATTATTTAGCATAATTTGGGTGAGAAAATCTAAATTGGCTCAAAAATATCAGCAAAGTCGACCGGTCATGGGTTGCTCTGGGTTCTAAATTGATTGAAATATATCAGTTAATCTCTAGAAAGGAGTCCTGAGTAAGTAATTCTTCACGAAAGCCTCATGCAGCCTTTTATTCTGATATGAGAGACTGTAATGTGATTAAGCCAAGAGAAAGCCTTTGTATTTGAGCTTAAACAAGATTGGACTTCTATGGACACATTCAGATTAATACCACCACTGACACAGCAGAGCCCATGCGCAGTAGAATAGAGTGAATGGTTTCAGCACCGGACAGCTCCTCTACTCATTACTGCAGTTGAGCTGAGTCCGCACACATGCACCAAGCAGATGGAATTAAAGCGCTCCACTCTGCTCGCTAATATGCTCACTTTTCAGTCCGCGAGATCGTCAGGTGTTTTGGGGATTCGCTTCATCAGTTTAAGATGTCATGAACTGAGCAAATACTGGGAGGGTTTGGCTTCAGATGGGAAAAGAAAGCAGATATCAAACAAAAGCGGAGCCAAAAGACATGGCAAGTTTGTATTGGACAATTCATACACAATTCAAAGTGCTTTACAGAATAAAAAAGACATAAAAAGGTGTATTGTATAACTTTTCTGTTGGACTGATTTTATCTTTTGCTTCACAGTGTAGTATTAAACATGACTTAGACCAAGGTGTAAGTCAGATCTGTGGAGAGGCGACCCCGCTCACCACCAGAATGGCTTTTTTTCTGTGTATTTTTCTGCTATAAAACCACCTGTAATTGAATCAGTGCAAGGTAGAGCTGTTTAATGTCACACTCTCATCACAATACTTCACGAAACATAAATAATCATCCTAAAATTAGCATTAAAAGAGAAGAGTCGCCTGTCTCACATGTTCCGAAAGATGTTCCAGGTACATGAAAACTAAAAGATTACAGGAAAAGCAGTGAGTCATAGTAAATATCGTACAACTGTGTGAATAATGCACAAGGACATTCGGAGTATTACATAACTCCACTGGGATACAATAAGTGCTGTAAGCAGGTGATGTATCTGTGAGGTGTTTATGATAATCTAGACTAATCAGGAAGAATGAGATTGAAATAACACAAATATTCAAGTAGTGAATCTCTTGGAGGTGCTTTATTGGATGTGCTACATTCTGTATTAGATCAAACCTTGAAACATAAAAGACTTACAGGTAAGGCTGGGCAATGTGGTGATAAAAATCGAATTGTGAGCTCATCTCTGTACGACCCAGCTTTGCTAACGTAACAAAAACCAAGATGGAAAAATGTTAAAATAGCGACAGTGATCTAAAATATGTACACAATTATATAAGCGAAATAGCCTAAACCAAAAGCAAAATAACAGGTTTAAAAGATAATGACTCTCGGTGTCTCAGAAAACAGGCAGAACAATACACCGATCTCACAAAAGATCTCGCACAGTCAAGGTTGCATGAAGGAGACAGGCAAATTCCAGCTGCACGATTTAACAAATATGGGAAAAGTGGCGGAAAAATGGCAAAAGAGCTGAACGCAACATGGACTCACAGGTAGATTCAAGCAACAGCAATGACATGGAGGCTTTGTACATGAATCGTGATCAAATTGAAATCGTGATCTGCTTCGAGTTAGGTTATAGTCTCTAGACAGAACTTTCATTTACATTGTGCCCTTAAGCGTGTGCGTTATCTGTGGGAATTCGAACTCGGACTCATCGCAACACTTTTCAATCTAAGTTTAATCTGGCATTCCCCATGATTTCTGCTGTTTCACTGTTTCCCTTTTGTTTGTAAAGCATTTTTGGTCATCAAGCATCAAGCATCATTGGTAAAAGACACGGATGTTGCACCTTAGACTCATGTGTAGCTGCTGCACTAAACAGGGACCCAAATGATGGATAGACTTGTGTTCTGTTGAGTCCATTGGAGTACCACAAATTTCCCTCTTGGACAAGTTTGTGTGCGCTTGTTGTGGATGCTAAATAATGCGATTGATCAGTGTTTGTCAGAGTGTGATATGTGTTACACTGGTGGTCGACTGCAGTTTTATTTAGAGACTGATATATTCATGTGTTTGTCCTCCTTTATACATGGTTTCGTCTCATTTTAGACCTGGTTTAGTCCTATTTTAGGTCTGCTGATATATTCATGTGTTTGTCCTCCTTTGGGTTATTCATTCTTGATAACCACTTTATACATGGTTTAGTCTCATTTTTAGACCTATTTTAGGCCCAATAAAGTTAAAACACAAACTCCAAGTATGTTTTTGATGAAGTAACACCATTATAAAGTATCTTAAAGCTCACGAAAGTCAATTTTGTGTGATATGAGACCTTTTTGCGTTAACATAATTTGAAGATACCTAGATTGCCTCCTCCCCATTCATCCTCCCTCTGTACTCTGTAGTATTCTGCAGAAATGGCCTGAGCATTAAGGATTCCACAGCACAGCACTTCCACCCCCACCTCCTGAGGCAGGACGCCCTGAAGAGCACCGTTAACGTGAAAACGCTCTTTCCCAGAATCCCCTCCAGACATGGCCAAAAACGTCTGAATTATTCACTCAAAACATCCACCAAAGCTGCACCTCCTTCTCTTTTTGTTGCCTGATCAGCCGGTCCCTTCCACGTTCTGTTTGAATCTAGAAAGGTCTGGAATCGGACCGTAAAGGGCATCTCTCAAATGCAGAAGTCATCTCCTCTCCAAGATCTAATATCTAACTTCTTTTAACTAAGAGAAGTAACAGTTTCATGCTTTGATTGTAGGGAATTTGAATGAAGGGATTGCTGGAAAAAAAACTACACGCTGTTTCTAAGTCCTTTATGTTGTTTTTCCCAAACCCTTTTTATGTATAAGCAGCTCTGTTTGTTTTGTGCCATGCTTCTCTCTGACGGGTTAATCTGCCTGTCAGTCACGATCCACTTGTTTTAGTAAAGTTTTGTCAAAGTGTGTGATTCTGGCTGCTCAGGTAAGTAAGTGTTTTTGGAGCCCTCAATGTCTGCTTGGTTTTGAAAATGATGAAATACTCTTGTGAGCTGTATGACTGTGTGTAGGTCATAGTGAGAGACTGTACCAGTGTAGACTAGGTGGGTCATAGTGATTTATTGGGGCAGGTGTGAACTGAATCTAGAAAACAGAGCTTTTTCTAGCACTTTATAAAGAAACTAGTATAGTAACTACTGCTACTTTCTGAAATACAGGCTGTGCTCTGTTGGACTTCTAGTTACATTCATTATTCTGTTA